>CM060962.1:271226333-271296333 GCA_030765045.1 Tenodera sinensis | reverse complement strand
AAGACATTGTTCAAAAGTGTTATTTTACCACAAATAAATAGTTCTCGCTTCAAAACAATAATGGCTTAGCAACCATTCCTAGAACAAACAGGAATATGAAGAACTCTTCCTCACTACTACATTCTTCATGTGCCCTTCGGTCACCTTTCACCTCCATTGTCCTCAAAATATAATCCAGTGCAAAATAAACATTCCTATCTGCATCTTCACTATATCAGCTATTACCTCTTATTTGGGACCAAGTGGTGTCTCTTATTAGGATACAGAATACACTGAAATTTTGTGGCTGCTTATGTTCAAAGACCTTAGTGTAGACATTACTAAATCCGCTCATAACAACCTCTATGGGTTCTACAGAGAGACCCAAGGACATAAGAACCGCTGCGCGGTGTTTTTCCACTGCGCAAACGGAAACACAATAACAGCAGCTGATGTTGACACGGATGACTTGTTTTTCTCTGCTCTGAAAGTGGAGTATTGAGCTGACGCACTATTCTGTGGTTCAGTTACTACCAGAGCGCTTTATTATTTTCTCTTGTAATTAGTCATAAAGTGTATTATTGCTCAGTATCTGTTTTCTACTGCACAGCGTGTAGTTATCTTCGTATGATTCGTATGTATTAATTCAGGTAACTCGCCAAGTGAAAGTGCGATTTGCAGAAAGATTTCCAAGTGATCTGCAACTTCTATCTCCGGGGTAACTTAAAGCATAAAGTTTACAAGACAAACCCACGCATCCTGGAAGAATTAAAACAAAATATCCGCCAGGAAATTGCCAGCATTTCCCAACGCAAACTACGGGAGTGATGGATAGTTTCCTAAAGAGGTGCCAAAAATATATGGACAACGACGGAGTGCAGTTTCAGCATCTCCTTTAATAATATTGGTAATTAAAGCCTTTAATGTAGTTTTAAAAATGCTGTATGGCTTAATCCGCGCTGTTCTATGACAGTGGCAGTCGGCGACGAGCGCCGAGGACGCGTACAGGCAAAACACAACGCAGCCGGTTCACAGTCTTTTGGATCACGCGTTATGTTACCAACAAGTAATTTAATGTACTTAGAACTCACCTTCACAGAGCTTCACAGCTTCAAAGAATATAGCAATTACATTTTCAAGTAATTCTGTTACCGCACCACATAAACAACAATGTGCTATCCAAACAAATGTATTGTTACAACTATTTCCAGCAAATAGCAGGTAGGTACCCGGTGTCTCTTATTAGGAGACTATTCCTTATTTGTATACTTTACCTTATAAAACAAAGAATTTTCTAGCTGTATCCCTAAATGCCTGAAAGAAACTAAAATATTAGGTATTATAAACAACACAACATAAACTCCTGCGAAGCTTTGAATTATTAAGTTTCCGCCTTAATTACACAACACCACGATTTGACGTCCCTTTACGCAGTTATCTGGAGCTATGTGATTTAATGGTATAACGTAATTCTTCCCTATAGGTAAGGAGTGAGTAGTCAAACTGCGTAAAACGCTTTTGCTCTCTGCAGTTGATTGAATGCTGGGCAAAGGTAATGCTCATTATTTTCTCTGTCCGCTCTTTAATACACCATTCTTACAAAAGCTTTTTCTTCTAAACGCATACTTCAATCTCTTATGGTTTACCAGTTTTATGCAATTGCTCCCGAGTAAGCTTGATTTCAAAAGCTATTCCAGGACTATTCCACTCATGCCAGATTATCACTTTTAGCCGTGGTATTATCGCTTTGGTTAGATCACCTCCTCCTTTTGTTACGTTTATGAAGCATTCATGTGCAGTAAAGACAATTAGCGGGCTATTCCAAAAAGGCACACAAAAGATTTTATGAATATTGTAATGAGGATATCGATATTTTAATTGAAGAGGCGAAGTCAACTGTAATTTTAAATATAGCAGACCTACCCTTAATGAATAGTCACCCTTGGGGTATTTATCTCTGATGTGAGACTCCCTTGTGGTCTAACCGGGAAAAGTACGAATCAGCTGGGAAATTTAATGTCGTACTGACAAGCTGGTCATGGTAGCTTAGTGGTTAGAGCAGTCGCTCAATAAGCGGAAGATCCGTGGTTCAAATCCCGGCCATGGCATGGAATTTTTCACTCCTGATTCCACCTCTTAAACCCTTTTTTACTGTCCACAGCTCTCAAAACATGTATTTCCGGTGAAATCTTTGCCTACTATGTACGTTACAGAGAAGGTATAAACTGAGAATTTAGACTCGCAACAGAACCCAGAAATTTGATACCGAGAGTGCAGCAGAAATAAGCGTTTTGAGTCTCCCTGAATTTAAATAAAAAAACAACAAAAACCGAATTTTTAGAAAACATTATCGCGCATGTGTCAGTGTGTCTGTGAACAGCATGGCTTAAAAACGAAAAGTCGGTTTAATACCAAACTTCGTATTTAAATCCCTCCCGGCCGGTTACGCGCTCATGGATTAGGGAAAAATAGCAATTTAGGTAAAAAGCCTATCCTTGAGAAAGACAAATCAGCAAATTGTCTTAGGTCCAAGCAACACTTTCGTGATTTCTCTTGAGATTTGACACAAGAGGAATAGGGAATATATGTCGATAAATAGGAATAGAACTAGAAGCTGAAATTATACATTCATTATTTGCTGACGATTAAGCAATTATTGAATGTGATAGAGGCGGCATAAAATTTATGAACAGAAAGTTGATAGATTGCTATGCAATGGGAGGTCGGAATATAAACTTCATGAAAACTGAGTATTTGCTGAGTGATGGGGAGGTAGGATACGATTTTAGATTTCCTGGCGGTATGATTAAGAAAGTGAAACATTTTAAATATTTGAGAGACACTTTCTCTAAAATTGTTTTTCTGATAAAGAAGTTCGAAATCGTGTGGATTAACACGAAACGCTATTAAACAATTGACTGAGTACTGTGGAGTAGGTATATTAGACAAGGGACTGAACAGATGATAATTCAATAGTGGAGAGTATATTAACATATTGAGCTCAGTAGGCTTTGAGCTATAGTCAAATCTTTTAAAGTTAATCGCTATATGAAGCCATTGAAATTCTGTTCTCGTTGCATGGCGATGAGATAAAATAGTGAATAACAACGTTCCACTTGAGAAAAACTTAAGTATTGTAAAAGTCACACATATAACAAGGAATATCTGCGCAATGTTTTGCTACACAAAAATGAATTCAGACATAAATTGTGTGTATTAATGATATCTACATTGTTTGTAGAGTAAGATTTGGTCTATGTCTTACGGCTTACCAGTTATGCAGAAGTCATCAAGAGTAAACAGGACTACATAAGCTATAGGCAGAAAATTCAAAATATAAATTTTATTTTCCATAAAAATATCTTAAACATATAGCATTTTAATCAATGCCTAAATTATTAGAGCTAGTTTTGAGTAAATAAAAATTTTCGAAAAATTCTCCAATTAAGGTAGTCTATAGTGGAGGAATTTTCTTCGAAATCTGTGTGTAGCATCCTTGAAGGATATTAAACTTAAATACCAACTTTGGATTTTAACCGAATTTTCGTTTTTGAGTTGTGCTGTTCCCGACACACACACACACACACACACACACACACACACACACACACACACACACACACACACACATACTCACACACAGACAGACACACGCACGAACCTCTTCTAAAAGAGCTTTTTTTTAATTCAGGGGGTCTCAAAACATATATTTCCGGTGAAATCTCGACATCGAAATTTTGGATGGAATACAATGCCTCCTCTACTTAACTATACGTAATAGAGAAAGTAAACAATTGTGTAACAGCATTACAAATTGATGGAGACAGAGTTTAGAAATATTACGCCTGCAGAAAGTAAAATGCTACAATTTTGGATAAGTTAAACATTCAAGAAAATGTAGCTAGGCGTATACAATATAACTTCAATGGTTTGGACATGTCCAACAAATGCCCAAAGTAAGACTACCCAAAAGGTTATGAATTGGTCACCACCTGGAGGACATAGAATGGCCGCCCAAGAAACACATGGAGAGGAGGAGTTATGGAGATTTGGATGATGAATTATGGGATGACTGCATTCAATGGAAAAGGAGAATAAAAGGCAACCGTTGATAGTGGACACGCCCTTAAAAGTAAAGTAAGGAATAAGGAAAGTCGTTGCATTAATTTCTTAATCTGAGAATTTCTTGAAACTTTTAAATAATGTATGTCTCTTATAAGCATATACCCACTTTAGAATGTGCGAAGAGGGTGAGGAAATTGCCTTACGTATCCTCTTTGACTGCCTATTCCAGGCAAGAAAGAGATTGACCTTTTTATAATCAAGAAAGACCTAGGCAAGGGTGCTGATATTGGGACTAAAACGCTACAACTGATTGCACAATAAGTCTGGTCGATAAAGTCCCTTTATCTTATCTATATATCTAGCTTATTTTCCTCTCGTTTATTCTGAAACTGGTTGTTGATATGAAGGGAAAACACCGTACAAGTTCTCTATTTTATATTCTCGCCAGGCAATAACTTGAGTGGCGGCGCTATTAATTTTCTGCAACAGATAGGTTCGCTCCGCTGCTGGTTCTACATTCGAGATATTTATTTCGGTTTGTGCTGACAAACGGACCTTTGTCACGTTATAGACTCGCTCATCCTAATCATCAATCATGCTAATAGATTAGACACACTGGGGATGTTTATCGGCCATGGGTGGGGTCTCCAATAGGGTCACGCTATTCTGACCTCCAGGTGCAAACAAATCCTCTGGTCACGAGCACGTGGTCCGCATCGCGGGAACAATGGTTCTGCATTCATTGTGACGAGTTAGTTGTTCCCGGTGATGTGTCAACATCTAACATGAACCCTAGGGTTGCACAACTTTGCTCGTAAATCTACTGAGAGTAGATTCCTCACCTCTACTCGCATTATTACTCAATTCTCTGTCTCTACCATCCACCTCTGTTTTTCTCTTCCCCTCATAATATCTAATCCTCTCTACCCGCGTCTTTCTGTCCCTCTTCTCTCTATACCAGTCTCATTTCCCTCCCACTGTCTGCAACTGTCTCATTTTCTCTTCCCTCACCTTTACCCCTACACAGTAACTTTACAATCAAGTTTTAAAAATGAATAAAATTATTGATAATGCATTGTTCTTTTATACGTGTCTTGTGTGGGCTAAAGTGGCTAAAGGCTAAAGATAGAATGAAATTCAAACATTCATCGCCATAGCTGGGATTTCAACCTCGGGTATTCCCCTTACCCTCCCGCTGCTCTAACTCACTGAGCTATCGTGGTAACATTTCCAAATTTAGTCGGTACACGACATGTGTTAAACAATAATGATTATCATTGATGGACCTAATAGAGATTGACTATGAATCCCGGTTAATGTACTTGAGACGTCTAAAGTCACCTTTGGGGTATCTTAATCCCAAAATTAATTTGAGAACATCTTATGGACTGTCGGAGAAGGGGTGAGTTAGTTGGAGGATTTATGTCGTGCCATATGTTGCCATGATAGCTTAGTTTATTAGAGCAGCACCATAGACCAAAGATCCGTGGTTTAAATCCCATGCTGTGGCATTCAATGTTTCGGTATGATTCTACCTTTCTAATAACAATGCTTTATTTTTACTCTGGCACATTAGAAATATTAAACTATTATAAAGCATTAAATACGTATTTAATGTCCTAATGTTAGAGATCATGAGAACAATCATGCCATAATGAATTTCTAAGTTAAATTATTAGGGCTGGGTATATGAATATTAACTTCTTAGTAAGTAAAGCTATCAGCAAACTTCATAGGCGATTACTCATTTGCCTCCCAATCGAGAGATCACCAGTATTCTTTCGATCGTTTGGAAGGTGAATTTTTAACGGATAAATAATGTTTTTGAGTATTACATAATTTTTCCCCGATTGGATTTGTTTGTTTGCATTTCCTGCGTCTCACTTAATTGTAAAAAATAAATTATACTGGGATATGGAAAGCACATTCGGCTATGGAGTTGCTGTTCCACACAATGCACAAGTTGCGAGAGTCAAGTTTGATGGGGGTGCACCGCCCATTGGACCGAGCGCCCTTATAAAATAGACTTAAAGTTTAACGATGATACAAGTTGTCTGCAACACGATTCAGCTTTTCCTGCAAGCTTTAGTAGTAAACGAGATTTCAGACAAAACGCGGCCAAAATGAAGAGGAATTCGTAGACCACTGGAGTTTCCTTGTCCGTTTCAAGCTTATTTTACTCTACAAACAAAGTTGGTTGGCAGGAAAAAGGACAAAAGGCAGTCAGTGGCGGATCGATGAAAAACGGTAAATGTGGATAGTTAGAAAAAGGGCCAGCATGGTCACCAATCTAAGGCTAGGAACTAAGAAAACGTTTTAAAGGAATCTGAGCAGTGATTTTGATTAAATTTACTCTCATTGTGTGCAAGATGCCATGCCTCAGAATACCTCATAGGAGACAGGGTCTGATTTGATCACCTATATTTAAAATAGACCAATATATTCTTTGTCAGCACTGTTTTTTGTCCACATCAGCTCATGCTGTGATGGCGGAAAGTTGAGTTTCCTCCATTCGGTATTGGTAATCTAACCTATACTGCACAATTTTACATGAAGTATATTAAATCCTCTAAGTTTTAATCATTTATTATTTCAGACCTGAAATAATAATCTGATAGCTGAATTATGCAATTTAAATCTTACTGGAATCTCTACTTGCGTTTTATTAGTTAATATTTACTTGCAGTTTAACTCATAGATCAGCTAAGTGTGGGCTACAATTTACTTATTCTATGAAGCTCAACAACAAAGCAAGGACAGTCGATCACAACCAGTCACTGCTACTGCATAAGAGCAGAAAATCACGTGAACAATTGACAATTGTTGTTCCTTTGAATGTTCTTAAAGGTAACGTATATCCTGCAATTTAAAATATACCCCGCACTTCTTTTCTTAACTAGATGAAACATGGAAACAAGGTCGCTAGCACATTTTGACATGTACAGAGGTATTTCAGACGTGGCGAATGACCTTGATAGTATCTGCGCAAGTGACGTCAGTCAAATTGCTAGTGGGCACCGTGCTTAATCATGTACTGTTCCCGATGTTCACTGCACGCACATCGGAGAGATACTAAGCTGACACCCTTATGGTCTTATAAATACATAATTGAACTCCACCAAAAACCACTGCGCAGCTATCAGCCATTCGCCACGTCTAAAGTACCTCTGTACATGCACGTTTTAAGGAGCTCTAACACATGCGCAAATGGTATGACTTAAGTGGGGCAAAATACATAACGCCCATGTACACTTGAAGAAGCGCACTAGCGAAACTTTTCCTGCACATTGTTTACATTCTATGGTTATAATTTTATGCCAATGCCACTAGGTTGTTACACACAATGGCACAAATTAGACTCACTGTAGCAGAAGTAAGTGAAGTGCGCAGGCGCGGAAATTTCCTGGGATCTCTATATCATCCATGATATCAGCTACAATTTAATTTACACATTACCTGGATTTTGTACTAAAACAGCGTACTTCTCGTGCTTAAATTATGTACAATAAACATCCACCAAAAACTCTTTTGTCAGATCAGTTATGCATTATTGTTATTATTGTATTTGATGATGACGACGACAACGGTGTTGTACGGAGCGATTGCACTTGAATCGATGTTTTTATAGTCATAGTTATTATCCAGAAACCCCTATTTCACATTTTGGACTAAAATTTTGTGAACATACAAAATTTATACAACAAGCCAATACTGATCACCACCAAGGTGATCATGCTACTGTAACTACGGGGATTTTTTTTTTTAATTAACCTCCTCCAACATTGCGTCATATCAAACGGTGAGTGAATGAAACGGGTGAAATGATGCTCAAATGAGCCCGAGGTCCATGGAGCTTTAAGTTACCCGACATTCGTCTTCTCAGGATAAGGGAAAACCTCGGAAAAAAACCTTACCCGGATAACTTACCCTAAGCGAGATTCGAACTCACGACCTCTTGAACGTGAGGCAGACACGCTAACCATCACGCTATCGAGGCGGGCTAACTACGGGAATCGTAGATACGGCCGAGGCGAAAATTTGTTTAGGAAACACGTCCAAAAGTGGCCCGGGTTGTTGTAATATATCGTGCATTTGCGGTCAGTACTAGATACCTGAGCTTGCCCAAATGTGACGTCAACCTTCTTCAGCATGTACATGTCTTGTGGTCATATAATGCAGTCTTGCAGAGCATATTTACTCTCGTGGCTGTTTAGTTAGTGATCGTTCTGAACTCATACCATGGAGAGCCTTGATATAGTGAAGAGTCAGAAAAGGTTACAAGTTTTGCTATCACAAACACCGTCAAAATGGATTGGTATATAACCAAATGAAAAGAAGATTTCTTAAGAATGAAAATGTTGGCCCTGCAGCGGAACTCCATCACCAGGTTATAGTTCATAAAAGCAGTTTTATTTAAGTTTCTACCGGCGTAAAAGGCTAAGGACATATCCTTTACTACGTCAGATGAAAGTTCCAACATTAATAGACAAGGTTGTAAGCTTTACAAACATATTTTAACCATATGTACCTATATTAATTAATAATAAACATGTTAACACATAGTTACGGATGGACGTGAGTCTGCAAAATGGGAAGGAAATATTTGTATTTAAGTACAACGGAATGCAAGTACTCTTGACCCACACATAGACGATCACTCGACGAAAGACTAAAACCTTCGGGTCCGCAGATAGGCTGGAAATCGGAATGCCGGTTGCACATGGGCATCCCTGTCTCCAACAATTGTTAGAAATTAATTTTATTTTCCTGTAGGTACTACATCTATTATTAACTCTTGTCGAACAAGTAGCTTGCAATGCACGTGCATTAAATGTGTTGGAGAATCTGGAAAGTAGAGAATCACTGATTCTCTTTGTTCCCCAATGATGTACGCAGAGTACTATTACAATCCTAGAAAGCAACAGGTTAGTTAGTAATGTTCCTTACGCACTTGGACATGTGGTTGCAATATTTACATTGCTTTATTCTTATTCTCAATATTTTATTCTTTTCGTCACACTCAACATTTATTAAGCACTCGTAGCATTTTGATGTGTAGGTCATAAGGTCACAGAACGGAGGGCGTGCAGCCCTTAGCTACCTTGCCGCTGGTGAAAGAGATGAAGAGGAGGAACCACAGGAGTCTACAGACCGCAGGCAGCTAACGCACAGAGACGTGCAGAAGTCTCTAACAGTTTCAGGCAATACACCGTGGGCCCGTAGCGCAGTTGGTAGAGTACCTGCCTGCTGTGCAAGGGATTTCGGGTTCGATTCCCGGCAGGGAGTAGGAATTTTTCTACAGCCAGGTCTGGAAGTTTTATGGCGGTGCCGTGGCTGAGTGGTTAGACCGCTCACCTACCACCTAGGCGGGACCCGCATGTGGTAGTCGTGGTGGACGAAGCGGCGTTTGGGCGGGTTTTCTCCGGGTTCTCCGGTTTCCCCCACCATTGTCCACCAATTGCTCCACTATCACTCTTCCAATCATCCATTTCGCCTGCATTTCATATCATCCTCTTCCTCACTATCATACCTGGTGCTTGGCTAATCACCTGCTTCCAGATCTTCACTCTGTGAAGAGGTCCCTCTGCTCCCCGACAGGCGTCTGACCCTAGGCACTGGCTTGTAAGTCCTACATAAGGGCAGCGTAATCAGGGAAAGAAAGAAAGAACAAGACTCGTCTCATTTCTGGAGCTGCCTAGAAAGGGCGGTGTACGACTGAGACCAGGCAGCCCTCTAGTATCCTGGGGAGTATATTTTTCTTTGAGCAAACATCCGGGCTATCTGCCGGGCACTATCATAAGCCACGAAACCTAGAAACTCAACTGAAAGATCAGAAGGAAACGCATTGTAAGGGAAATGGTGGAACGAGAATCGAGATTGAAAACCACCGTCTACTGACCAGAGAAAATCATGAAAATCCAAGGTGACTGAAGGTCGATTACTGAATTACTGGAGTCCAGACAACTCGAATACAAGTCTCTCTTCCGCTAAGCCATCTTGCACGGTTATGCATTTGTGTGTCTTCTTTGTTTAAAATTCGTTAGGCATTTATTTAGAAATTTTGTAATTGCTTCCAGATCTCGGTACATGTGATTATCGCTTACATAACATGATGCAGTGACTATTGATCTTAAAATTTTAGTTTGTAAGGTCAACATATGTTTAGAATAGGTTACATTCTGCAGTTCGGCCACAAAGAAGTTTCCTGTAGGTCCAAACTTATATCAACATCTGTTTATGGATTGATAAACTACTATGTAATTAAATTAACTTCTGCATTCCCCTCAGACAGAGTAGCTATTCCTCCGTTTCATGTTTAACACCTTCAGAGGACCAGTAAGCTTTTTTCAGTTAAACTAATTGAACTTATATTATGTCTTTGGTTTGTGCGCAGATTAAGGGGCCATTCACAATGAAAATTGAAGATTAGCGTAACGACGTAATACTAAGCAAAAGATATCAAACAGGAAAATAAACATCAGTCAATTGCAAGAGAGAGTAAAACAGCTGAGCTAATACAGCGGCCTGAGAAGCAACCACCAACAGTACTCACGACAGAGGAGGTTATGTTCATGTATCAAAATGAAGAACTAGTTACCAGGTTAAACGACTTTAAACGCACGAAGCAGCACTACCTACTATCACAATTTGTTTTGCGAGTCAACACATGGTGGCGGGAAAGTTTGTTGTAGATGGTGGAATGATCACGTGATGAGATTCGCTCTCTAATTGGCTAGTTTATTATGTTTGACATATCCATTAAATTGAAAGCTTGGAAGTTACAGTCTTCTAAATTTACGTTTAATTGAATGTTTACTTTTATGTTTACGTGATTGAGTGCGAATGGTTCCATTACAATACATATAATTTATGTTTTATGTTTACGTTGTGCTAACGGATGATTTACATTGTGGATGTGGTCCTAGGCTCATGACACTTTAACTGGCTATTTCTTTGTTCACCTGAGTCTATATTATCACCAAAAGTAGCCATTATTGTCTCAACTTCTTGAGAGTTCTGCCTTATGTATGAGACTGGACCACGTACATTTCATTGAGGCACTCCAGCTGCTATATTATTTAAATCATAATATTTATTTCTATGTTTAACTCTGAAGTACCTTCATTCAAAAGACGATTTTAATACTTAACAGAACTGGTTGGGTAGATCGCGTTGAAGTGCATATATTAATCCTTGTTCTAGGGTTCATTACATGCTTTGGCCAAATCTGTGAAAATATAAATACTTTCTCTATTCATAATCGCTTGTTCTTATATAGTTTGAACGGAGCTGTTTTAGAAAGTTTATTTTTCAATGTATTTCGTGTTAATTTAAATAAACCCTTGTAAAATTAGTGTTATTACACAATTCATTGTAGGTATAATCCGGATAGAGGATATTGAAACAATACCGCCAGCTTCTTGAGAGATGGGAACCAATGTTAACGGGTATCCCAGAAATGGCTGATGTCACAGGGAACATTATTTGAAATTGCTTGTATGTATTAATAAGTCTACGTTTTCCTTTGTAGTGCGTTTTCCTATTTCTTATACTTAATTAGTTGTACAAGATTACACAAAATGCCTTCAGAATGAACAGAACCTCACAGTCTCTTTGCAGAAAATTCAACATGTACATTTTATTTCTCATGCAAACGTCTTAAAACATGTGCTATTTTAATCAAAATTATTAGAGAAGTTTGAAAAAAATAAGGCAGCTTTTACCAATAAGATTAGTTTGGGGTGTCGAGATTTCGTTGAAAAATGTTTTGCATCTTTAGAAGACGCTGAACTTAAATACTAAATTTGCTATTTATCATCCTTTTGATTTTTGAGTCATGCTGTTCACACACAGACATTTTTGGAATTACGGAAGGGCATCAAAACTTGTACTACGATTATATTTCGATGTCGAATTTTTTGGGTGGAGTGGAATAGTTTCTTACCTACTACAGGAAGGTGGCAGAGAAAGTAAAAATAACTTTAGCGCCTTCCAATGCAGTGATTTGAAACATTCCTCCAGTTCATCTACTGTAAAACCGCTGTCATGATAGATGATATTACAGTAGCTTGACAAACGAAGTGCTGGATTAGAAAGATGCCTCCAGAGTCTGTTGTGTTTGTAACGCCACTGGTGTTTGCGCACCAGTGTCAAGAGCCATGGAGTTGGGTGAATTCATTGCATCCGACAACAACCGGAAAGCTTCTATCTACGGCAGTAAACCCACAATCGATAAAAGCTGTTCTTTTTTTTCACCCATCCTGTCTCTTAGGCACTAATCCCTGTTTAAGCCCTAGCAACATCGACTTGTTTCACGGCGAATCGATTATTGGATTGGAGACTCTTCGATAGCGGGTGAATTAACGAGCAGGCGGTGTCTTCGGAGCGGTAAGATAGTGCAAGAGATATAGTCTGCCTGTAGCGGATAAGGCGCGGGACATACAATGCAATATCTACTTATTTCTTGAAAAATTAAAGTTCATCTCTAAGTAAATGCGTAAGAAAAGTAAAAGAGCAACAGAGATGAAGAATATGGTAGGTTTAAACCAACAGGCTTCGTATTAAAAAGGAGGAAATATATGAAAAATTCAAAGATAGAAATAATAAATAAAATGAAAGCATCAATTATATGTATACGTAAGGTTTACTGGTTATAACACATGGCTAAATAGAGTAACTCAGAACACATTTAGCACTCATTTATTAGAAGATACGACATTAAAGTTTGTGATGCAGTGGCTATGGACCAAGTTAACGGCAGGACGGCGCCGGAGAGATAAACACAGATAGGCGGCGCGCTCACCCAGTGTAAAGATCGGAAGTGGTATCGTCATTAACCAGAATCTTCTGGAAGTTTTCCGCTTCTCGACCGCTCTGAGCTCCGTGGAAATTTCCAATGGTTGTATAAGATCCAACTTATGCATGCAATTTCGTGTCTTACAAGCGCTACCCCATCTAAGAATAAATTGATTTAAATGGAAGTAGTTATAGCACGCCCAATATAGAATGGAACGCTGGAAACCATAGCAATTAAAGAGCATCCATAAATAAAAACGATATAATTTTCCTCTAGTTAAGGTATTTGAAAGAGTAGTCAGTCAATAGTGAGTCAGTCTCGTGAAGCAAATGAGTTAATAAGCGAGCAAGCAAGCGAGAGAGTTAGCTGTTTCCCGAGTGAGTTTGTGACGACTGTGGTAATTTGCAATGAGTGTTGGTACTGCAAGGGATTAGAGACCTCTTATGTTCGACCCCCCAGCGAATGAACCTTCCGAAGAAAGAGACTGAGTCGTGTGCATTTCACAACGACACGAAGAAAGTGAAGTAATAAGGAAAATTGAAGCAGTTTATAATCATGCAATAGCATTGTGAGTAAAGTGAAGTCTGAGTGAAAGGAGAAGCAGGTTATTAAGTAACAGTGAAAATTAGTGAAGTGAGGGTTTTAAATCACAATATGATATTCTAATCAAAATAATTACAGCAATTTCTAAAAAATTCAGGTTTTTGGAAAAATGTTTCTTGTAAAGGATATTTGGGGTGGGAAATTTTCTTAATAAATCATCGTGTGACATCCTTGAAGGATGCTTAACTTAAATACCAAGTTTGGTACTTCACCGACTTTTCATTCTTGAGTTGTGCTGTGCACACACATACACACACACACACACACACACACACACACACACACACACACACACACACACACACACACACACACACACAAACACACACACACACGCAATTAGGGTTGTCAACTTTTTGTTCAAAATAAGGGAGACTAGTTAAGTTTATAAACCCATGGATCTTAGTTGAAAGTATATTTCTGTACACTTTTGGCATCAGCTTGAAGTTTACGATTACATTTTGCAAACTATACGAACTCTTGTCAAGTGTAACTAAAATTGACACTAATTTGCAACTCAGTTTTTATTAGGTTTACATTACAACGGTTGCTATCATCAGAACAATTGTTGTTCAGCGAAAATATTCGTTCAGTATGAACCTTAGTATACTGAGAACAAAGCCAAGAATTTTATTTATCTCATGAATTTGAATGCCTTTGGGTTTTGCCTGTGTCATCACAGTTACCCACTTTCTCACACAACTGCCTTCAATAGAAATTACTGCACTTGTTACAGTTTTTAAAGAACAGAATTCTTCATATAGGTTTTGCTCATTTATGTTAATCTCAAAATGAGCAACAATATTTGGAAAATATTTGAAATTCACACTACTTTTCAAAGTCAATGGGAGCAAGGATTGGATTTTTACATTGTTTGTATGTTTAAAAAAATATGAATATAGGGCTTCGTAGAATTGAACAAAATTAATTTGAAATTTTTCTTAATGACAGGTTCTAAATATTTAAAGCTTTCTGTGTACTGCTTCTAAAGAAGCGTCTCCTTTTCTCTCCAATATCTTTTTCAGCAAAGCTTCAATAGCTGTAAATGGTTCCATGATAGTTAAATCTGAAAGTTCAAGGTGGTTATAAGTTTCAACAAGAATATTACCTATATAAGGAAAAAGTGTAGATATGCCTCAAGAACTAACATTTTATCTGATTCCTTGACACTAAAATATTGTTTCAATGGCTTAGGAGTTTCATTTGTGCTTTGAAAACAGCTTGTTAATAGTTCCCAATTATTTAACAGTCAATTAACAGCTGGTGTGAGGGACAGCCATCAAGTTGGCATATGCCTTAAGATTTCACTCAATTCATCGTCTACAAAATCACAGAAAGACTTCAATTCCTCCCTCCTTTTTGCTGATGCTGAAAAGTGACCACAAACCTTAATGGCTAACGAACTAACCCCACGGCGAACAGCCCTATCTAGCCCAGCCGCTGCGTTCCCCGCCTCTCCTCACTAAAGGCATCATGAGTGGGGTGCAGTACTGGAGGGTGGTACGTGGTCACTATCCCGATCCCTCCCGGCCGGTTATGCGGTCTTCATGACCTGGGGCCACTACTTCTTTATTCAAGTAGCTCCTCAATTGGTCCCTCAGGGACCTAACGAGACCCAGTGCACCCCGGACCACACCTCCCAGAGGGGAAAAAAATCCCATGTCGGTACCGGGGATCGAACCCGGGTCCTCCGCGCTACCACTACACTACGGGGGTTGGTCAAAGTCTTAATGGCTTCCTCTTCTTCTTTTTTTTATTATTTTTTTATTTTTACCTGATTATCCTCCCGTTATGTAGGACTTACCCCTCCTAGGACATACAAGCCAGTGCCTAGGTTCAGACACTGTCGGGGAGCACAGGAACCTATGATGCGGACAGAGTGAAGACCTGGAAGGGGATGATCAATCAAACACCAGGTATGAGAGTGAGGAAGAGGATGGTATGAAATGCGAGTAAAATCGATGATTGGAAAGGTGACAATGCAGCAATTGGTGCAATAAGTGGCGGGGGTAATCGGAGAACCCGGAGAATACTCGCCCTGTCACCGCTTCGCCCACCACGAATCCACATGCGAGACCCTGGGGTCGAACCCGGGCCTGGGTGGTAGGCGAACGCTCTATCCGTTCGGTCACGGCGATGCCTGCCGTAATAGCTACCATCTCTAAATCTACATCTAACACATCAACAGCATGTTCAGTACTATTAGGAATAATATGGTTTGAGCAGATTGCTTCAAATCTATTGTTTTGTTATCAGCACACAAAAGCTTCATCACTGATCTAGTATTACCACAATAATTTACATTTGCAGTGTCTGCGCAGTATGCTGCTATCTTATTTACGTTTAGAGAATGTATCAATTTATGAATGCTAATAGCAGTCTCGTCAGCTGGTTCCACAAAATATAATTGTTTTGTATACCAATAAAAGGATAACCACTGGAAACCTTTTTTTCTGTTTTTGTGATTAGAGGCATCTGTAGCTACAGAGGAAAACGTGCTGCACTTTTCTGCATCATTTAGTATATCCAAAAAATCACCCACATTTCTTGGCTAACACATTTCTTGCGATGTACTCTACCTTCGTTCTTCCACATTGTATTTTTTGCTACATCAGAATCACAATATATAGCTTTGTTCGCGCAGTCCATGCTACTGTAACTTAGGTTATGTTTCACTGTGTGATAGAACATTGCTAGCTTGCTGGTTGTAGTTTCGTCAGATTCACTACATTCATCCAAAGAGTAAAAATAACTGGAAATCTTACTAGATGAGTTAATTCCCTGAACTTGACGCCTGTGTCCATCAGTATTTTCATGCTGCACACAATCTGAATTGCAACCATGTGTAATGCTGACGCCACGCTTACAAAGTGAACAATGCGCTTTATAATTATTTTTACTGGATTAATCCATGAATAAGTTTCTTCCTACGGCTGCTGGTACACACACATATTTCCCTTTCTTTTTAGGAGTTTTGTGTCCGTCTGCATTCATAGTTCACTGTCTAATGAATTTACTACAAGTAAACGCAAGGTAAAGGCTTCAACTCAACCTGATTTCAAACGGTGCACAAGCGAAAATCAGGAACGGAATTGGCATCACAGATAACGTCTGATTTCGATGAAGTTATGCTATCGATATTACAATACAATATCGATTCGTGCGCTGTTGCTGTTAATAAAATCGATTGTACTCAAAATAGCCGAAAGTAATGTTTAAAAAAAAGAATGCGCGGCAGGTATAAGTGTTAACCCAGTGTTATTTTTTAGATAGGGTAGATTCGAGCTCCCGGGAGACAGTTTAAAAAAATTCATGAAATAAGAGAGTTCCCGTATAATACGGTAGAGTTGGCAACCCTAGCACACATACTCACACACAAAGACCTTTTCCTAAAAATACATTTTTGAATTCAATGATGCATAAATAAAAGCGAAAATCACATACTAATTTAAAAGCGTGACCTACGAAGGAAATTTATTAGATTTATTAAAAGTAGTGTACAGGCAGTTATGAATTAATTTATAGATACGTTTGCTGCTATACAAGTACGGAAAAGAGGTATAAGAGTAGCCATGAGATAATTTAGAAAATTAACAATTTATTTGTTTCATTTTCGAGTTTGAAGTGTTAGTTGAGATAAACATTTGTAGAATTTATCTTACTGCTCATTTCCTTGTAGGTACAAGGGAAATATTAGAATACCGTAGGCTCTGTACGATAGTCAAATGTTTTAAAGCTTTGAGATTCCGCTCTCTTTGCACGGTTAACATATAAAAAATGAACAACGATGTTGCATTTGACGAAAGTTTAAGTTTTCAGAAACTGATACAAATAACAAGGAATATCTCCGAAATTTATTCAAACATAAATTGTGTGTTTTAAGGAGATCTATATTTTTGTGCAGTAAGATTTTGTCTATCTCTAGCGGCTTAGGAGTTACTCAAAAGTCATACAGAGTAAACAGGACTACATGGGCTATAGCCAGAAATTCAAAATATACATTTAATTTTCCATACAAATATCTCAACCATATGGTAGTTTAATCAAAATCGTTTGAGCCATTTTCAAGAAAATCAAAATTTTCCAAGCAAAGGGTAGTTTAGAGTGGAGCAATTTTCTTCAAAATCTTCTTGTGACATCCTTAAAAGTCATTAAACTTAAATACCAACTTTGGTTTTTATCCGACTTTTCGTTTTTGAGCTATGCTGTCTCCAGACTGACAGGCAGACACACAGGCAGATACACACCTACGTGGACCTTTTTCTAAAAGTGCTTTTTTCTGGATTCAGGGTCCTCAAAACATATTTTTCCGGTGAAATCTCGACGTCGAATTTTTGGGTGGAATACAATACTTCCTCCACTTACTACTAGAGAAATTAAAAAGACTAAGTAATGAGCAAAAGGACAATAAAATGACCAAAGAATAAGTCAAAATAATAAAAAAATAATATAAATGGTATAAAATAAGCAAAATGTTCTTAGTCTGTGGTTCATGATAGTATTTAGCAATGCCTATGCTGCGGCAATTAAAAGATGACATGCTGTCAGAATCCGGGGCCTGATGACATGTCGCTCATCAGCATCGCTTCGGCACGTTCTAATGATGCAAATGGCATTATCGTGCTATCTCTCGACCCCATCTTCAATAGCCAAATGGTGTCGACCCCAATTACAACTTCAGAAATCTTGATACAGTACCTTTAAAAACTGGTCCAACACGTAAACCGATCGAACAGTTGCTGAAAATCACTCAACCGTTGAAGCGTTTTCAGGACAAGGGCCGCAAGCGTTCTCGTGTAAGAATGTCCACTAGACCAGATAGGCTAATAAGGAAAGTAAACACCAGATGAGCCGTTACAGGCCATTACGCTTAATATTGCATTGATAAGAGAAGCTGCAGTTTGTTAAAACAACGCCTTAGTGGTAATAACGGTCTGTTATTGCAGCCCATTAAGCCAACTTCCAAGATACTACAACAAGCATATCTAAGTAGCTTAACACACTCAAGTTATCTTCATGCTGTTGCCGATTTTATAATTACCCCGTGTTGCTACTGAAGGGATTAAATAACATGGCCAAACTAACAAGCCTTGACGTTCTTCGTGTCTTTATTCCTCAGCATCTTCTTGGAATGCATCACCTCATATTAAAAACTAAACTAAACCCCGGCGCGACAGCCCACGAGGGGCCAAGCCCAGCCGCTGTGTCCCCCACCTCTGCCCACTACAGGCGTCATTGGTGAGGCGCAGTGCTGGGGGGTGGGATGTGGTCAGCGCCCCGAGACCTCCCGGTCAGTTATGCGGTCTTCTAGACCTGGGGCCGCTACTTCTCATCAAGTAGCTCCTCAATTGGTCCCCCCGGGACCTAACGAGGCTCAGTGCACCCCGTGCCAGACCTCCCAGAGGGGATAAAATCCCCATGCTGGTACCGGGAATCGAACCCGGGTCCTCCACGCCAGAGGCAAGCGCGCTACCAACTGCGCTACGGCATTACCTCATAGAAAAGGTTTTATTTATTGAACTACTAGATGACCTGGTGAACTTCATACTACCGAAAATTGATTTTATTGTGACCCTTCATAAATGATTATCAATCGTAAACAATCTTCCAACTCAATTCATTGAGATCGACAATATTAGACGCGTCATGTACGATTTGACTATTGTTTGGTTATTAAATGATTTGTTGAACTTACCTTGAGAAGTTTACAAAATTGAAATTCTCAAACTAATTCCTCGAGTTCGCTAAACCACATTTTGTGGTTGTGCCTCAGCCTGCCCTAATTCCTCGATTCTCACTAAAACAAAATTGAATTAATTATTTTGTTTATTTCTAAGCCTGTGAAGTCAATTTATCGTACCTTAATACAACGGCTGATCAAAATGAACGTTCGCAAAATGCAATTAAATTAATTTTAACTAAATCTGTTCTAAAATTTTTTTACTACCTCTTTTCTGCGAAAAGCGATTTTAGTGTAACAGATGCAGCTGTCAAACGACAGGTCCGCCATAAACACCATATATTGAAAGTAATTCGATGGTGCAATTCCCGTACAAAATTACCAATTTCTATTTTTTCGATTTTTCGGTTGCTCCTTTAGGTTTTCATTTTGTTTAAACCATCCCAGAATTGAGGCGAAGGAAACAAAAAAAGAAATTATTAATAAAATTGAAACATAACAAAACTGTTACAATTCTATTTTTTTTTCACGAAATATGATAGTCGATAAAACGGGCAGTGGTAATAGAAAAAGATATACAGCAAATAAGTTATGTCAATGGAATATAAACGTAAAGATGCTAAAAGTAATTATTATATAAATGGCTTCGAAGAAAGAAAGTCAACGTTTTTACTGCACATATATCAATGTATACTTTCTCCAAGTGTTGAGTTAATACGGAGGACTGGAGCCCCGAGTTTCAACCATCAAGTTTCCTTCGATGTTATTAAAACCTTGAAGTATGGGATTGTGGATGTATAAATATCCCTCTTCCTTTTGCCGACTTCTTGTGGTTGTTCTTTAAGTTTTTCAAACCTAACGGTAGGGTCGATGGTAAGCCCAGTTTTGTTGTCCCCTTGGCTACCATTATTTTCAGACCTTGGACTTCTTTGAAGAGTATGTAACAGTTCGTTCGCAGTTCGTCGGTAAACACAGACCGAATTTTGTGATGGCAAGTGTTGCGTAGTACTTCTACATGAGGACACAGTTTCAGTGCCTCAGTGTCACTGTATAGTCTCTTGAAATATGGCTACCGGGTATAGAACGCACTGCTATCATTTTGATAGTCCTCACGCCTTTCACTTGAAGTTAGGCCATCATGTATCGAATCCAAAAATTGTCTGCCTGTATTCTTTGCCTCTTTCTTTCTGAGGAAGTTCAACCCAGGCATTTACCAACATGATCGTACGGTTTTGAAATGTATACAGCAAGTAACGCATTAAATCATTAGCATATACACAATTGTCATTGCAATATCTCCAATGGTTTTCAAGTTATTAACTGTCGAATTAATTATTTTAATGGTTGATAAACAAAACTAATCCATTTTATTAAAAAGAAAAGCTAGAATTGTGCTAATAGAAATGTCTATTTTGGCTCTAGCGATTATTTCATAAAACATTTTCGTTTTAGTTTGGGAGATAAACTATAAGGCGGCGCTGTGGCCGAGCAGTTAGACCGTTCTCCTACCTTCTAGGCAGCCCGGATTCGATCGCAAGGATCCACATGTGGTGTTTGTGGTGGACGAAGCGGCATCTCGGCGGGTTTTCTCCGGTTTCCCCCGCCACTCATTTCACTAATTGCTCAAACATCACCTTTCCATTAATTGATTTCACCTGCATTTCTTATCATCCTCTTCCTCACTCTCACACCTAGTACTTGGCTGACCACCCGCTTCCAGGTCTTCACTCTGTCCGGTCCATTGGTTCCTGCGCTCCTCGACAGGCATTTGACCCTAGGGGTTTTCGTCCTTCAAATGGGGAGGATAACCCAGCAAATAAAAGAAAACATAAAGTATAAAACTATGAGAGACAATATTTTACATTAATTTTAGTGTGCTAATTAAATATTATAATTAATATTTATCCAATGATAACCGATAAAGGAATATAGATGGGTATTTATAAATAAAAACACTGTAAAATAAAGATACTGGGCAGCGAAAATCATGGGAATGTTAACACATAAGATATTTTTTTATTTATGTTCATTGCTCTCAACAAGTGCTCGAGTTCAAATTATTTGAGACCGTTCCTGAGACCAATTTCCTCCTGTTTCGGACCACTCTGCTAGAGGCCTCCAAATTTTGAAGGGGAAAGATAAAAGTTCAGGTTACGTCGCTGTCAAAATTATAACGCTTAATTTCTCTGCATCGCCCTTCCATCGAGAGACATCTAAAGGTGAAACGTTCTGATATCCCAGCTATAATTATGGAAATATTGGAGGATCAATTTAGCATATTAAAGCACATGGCAAGCTGTAAGTATACAAAATTCAAACATTCCCTGTGTGTTTATTTTGCAAGAATGTGTACTGTTAATAACAAGGCAGGTACGCTACCGTTGTTCGGAATGTTTTAACAGGAAATTATGCGGTCAATGCAGTAAACACTTACCAAGGAAAGTGTTTATACATTTTCAGTTTTACTCTCGTCAACAAGAACAAGACAACGTATAAATCAGGGGTGTCAAACAGCACTCACCAGGCGTGAAAAATTTTCCCCTATTTTCCCTCCCTCCGTGAAGATCAAATCGGAAAACGGGAAAAACAAAGCGAAAACCGGTTCTACTAGCGCGTGCTACTGCGGTTAAGGAGGGGTAGACCCCTCTCTTCACACCCTCGGAGTGATGTTTGACATGCCTGGTATAAATAGTCTGTTATTTCAAAAGTAAAGCTGCACTGTATACATTTTAAATGGGGATTGCAACAGCTCTTACTCGCACCGGCGTTGTAACATACATTTTTTTAATCTCCTTGTGCTTACCTTTGTTAGGTATAGGAAGTACTGCATTCTATCCAAAACGATAACACTGAAATTTTGCCGAAACAAATAGCATCCTTAGAAAATCGTTTGTGTGTGTGGGGGGGGGGGGGGGGGCCTCGATAAAGTACACTAATTTTAGTGTACATCGGCAGCTTCCGGACTCTCTCCTCCTCAGCGCAGCCCGACGTCGCTGGCCTTCTCTCATGAAAGCGACGCGCATCATCACAGCCAGAGGACCGTCGCCGCTGGTGCGCCTGTAGTTTTGGGATGGGGCAGATTACCGCGCTGCTTTGAAGGACGGGCTTCCTGCCCTTGGGCAGGTGCTCCCAGTCGAGGCTAGCCGTGGTGTACGCCCTATTCCCTGCCGACGCTGCTGCCAGTATGGTCACACCGCCGATACCTGCGCCGACCCCCCACGCTGCCACTACTGTGGCGCCGGCACCTTCACCACATCCTGCACCAGCCACGACCTGACACGTCGCCCAGTGTATTGTGCCACGTGCAACTGCACTGGTCACTTCACGGGCCAGGCGGCGTGCCCCAGGAACCCACGCCGTCAGACGCCTGCAGTTCACAAGCTGCCTACGCAACAACCACTCTCCGCCTCGCAGACCTTCACCGTCACACACCAACATATCATGACCAACCGCCAAACCGCCGACCAACACGACGCTGCAGACAACCAACTTCTCACCGCTGTACTCCACAACACCGCCGCACTACAGAAGATACAAGACACACTTCAGACTCTCACCGACCGGGTTGCAGCATGGGAGACAGCCCTGACTCGTGCTCTCGAGGACGTTAAGGATGTCACCCATAATCTGCAAACAACGCTACCTGCCACAGTTCATCAAGACAACAATAGCCTCCGTGACCACTTCAACAAGCAGCTGGAGAAAGTGGTCACTTATATCAACGACACACGCATTCACAAGGTCCATAAGACACTAGAAGAAATTCTACAAGGACACACATTATCACTACAGGACTTACTTAATCAGATTTTGAATCGACTGACACTCCTCAGACCTCTACTCGGTCCTCTACCCGGTCCTTCAGTACGACCCGATTTCCCCCCAAACCGCAGGTCAGTGTCAGGGCAACGCCATTACACTTGACCTGCCTAAGCCAACGACCCGACTTTAACATTACCCACAATCATCCGGTTTGCTTCGGCGGTACCGGACCAACTCCACCACTGTAACAAAAATAAACAGTCACCCCAGAAATACAATTAGTTAAGTAGAATAAAAAAAAAAAAAAGAAAGAAAGAAAGAAAAAAAAATATTTATGTTCAGAATATGCCAAAGATTGGACAGTACTTTCATGAAAATCCCTCAAATAATCCTTTTCGAAATTATTTTCTCAAAAATGATAACTAAGGGTTTTGATTAAAATCCAATGAAGTTTAAGTATCTACATGAAAAAATCTGATATGTTGAACTCACATGACCTTCTGTACCGTTGTACTAACTATTCTACACACTCTTATTCCTATATCTTCTTCATGTTAATCGAGATAAACATAATTTTATTGCTTATTTTCTTGAGGTACAAGGGGAATATGGGAATATAGTAGGCTTTGAGAGATACTCAAATCTTTTAAAGCTTTGAAATTTAGATTTCTTTGCATGGCCAAGGGATAAAAAGGTGAATAAGGACCTTTAATTTGAGCAAAGTTTTAAGTACTGCAAAACTCAAACAAACATCAAGAAATAACTCCGAAATGGTTCACTCTACAAAAAACCTGCTGCTAGAGAACAGAAATATCAAACTTCATCAACTCGTTATCTGCGTTCTCAAGATTTAATGACACAAAAGCCTCTCAAATGTCGAACTTAACACTTGACAGTGCGACACTGAACAACGATTAGCTGTCTTCTTGCGTTGTGAAGCCTAATCCAGAGACGTTTCGTTGATTGCCCTTGTGGCTCAATTTGTAATGTTAAAGGCTGCAGTCACAAAGGTCGTGAGTTCGTTTACTATCATGCAGTTACTAATTTTCCTTTCTTTTTTATTCCATTTCAAGAAGAGCATTAGCACTCCTATCATTTGCTTATTCGGCTCAGACCAGATATCTGTCGAAGTCAGTGGCGTACTGGCACTTTATACACTTACACATAACTTCGAAATTTGAACGCACGTGTCATAAGTCTCCTAACTCAAATGACTTGTTTAAGGCATCTTCATATCCTCTGAAAGTATTTCGGTGTAGTTCATTAACACCCTGTATATCATAGAGGCTCTGGCCATATTTATTGAGACTCATAATGATTTATGGGTAAAATGACGCATTTGGGTTGCTACAGTATTTATTCAGTTATCTTCCAAAGTGTGCATTCTACTCTGGAGAGCTAAGTAAACACGAAAATACAAACTTAATAGGACATGATGGCGTTTGTTCGTTGTAAGCGTGTGAAGATTCCACGGCCACTTGGAACACTTTCCACAACTGCAGAGATTTGGCTTGTAACGCGCTTGATTAAGGCTGAACATTCAGTGTGTTGATTTACACGGAACATTGTGAATTATTAATACCGCGCTGACGTGGCAAGTTTCTGCTAGTCCAGTGAACCTCAGCTCAGAGGCAGGTTTAAATTACCGCAGTTGACAACATGAAAAATGTACATTCTCCTCACGTTTTCATCTTTCCTGCATCTCTTGTTCCTTTTGTAGAATGTGCATTTTCACGATAGTTTAACCTAGATGCCGTGCATATGTTCTTATTTTCTCTAATGTTAACTACCTAAGTTTGTGCAATTAGATACGGAAATTTCATCGGAGAAGCTTGGCTTTAGAACCTGTAGATACAAACAAATCTAAAATCGTAGTGGTACTTATGTTTGGCTCTCTCCAAAGAACGTAACTCAAAAAAACCTTATGTGTTGCACTCACATGACTTTCTTTGCTTTTGCATTAACTATTCTTAAAAAACTCTTATTCATGTTAGTCAGTCTAAACATTTGCAGAGATTCTTATTCCTAATTTTCTTGTAGGTGCAAGGGGAATACTCTGAGCAATACTCAAATCTTTTAAAGTTTGTTATATGAAGCCTTTGAAATTCCGTTCTCATTGCTCAGTCAAGAGATAAGAAAGTGAATAATGACCTTCTATTTGAGAATAATGTAAATGCATATTGCAAAACTCACACCAAAACAAGGAATATTTCCGAAATGGTTCACTCCACAAAAAAGTGTATTTGGACATAAAACTAGTGTTTTTACGAGATCTACATTTTCTGAATAGTAAAATTTGGTCTATCTCTTTCGGTTTATAAGTTATGCGAAATTAATTCAGAATAAACAGGACTCCATGGGCTATAGCCAGAAAATTCAAAATATATATTTCATTCTCCATGAGAATATCTTAAACATATGACAATTTTATCAATATCATTAGAGCCATTTTTGGGAAAATCAAAATCTTCGAAAAATTTGCCATGTAAAGAGTAGTTTAGGATGAAAGAATTTTCTTCAAAATCTTGCGTCGCATCCTTGAAAGATATTAAACTTAAATATCAACTTTGGTGTACCAACTTTACGCTTTTCTGTTATACTGTTCAGCCACACACTCACACACACACACACACACACACACACACACACACACACACAAACACACACACACACACACACACACACACACACACACACAAACGCTGACCTTTTCCTAAAAATGCTTTTCTTTGGATTCAGGGGCCTCAAAACATGTATTTTCGGTGAAATTTCTCAAACGAATTTCTGTGTTAAATACAATATTTCCGCTACTTACTGTACGTAGTAGAGAAAGTAAAAGGAATTTGATTCATATGACTCTCTTTACTCATTCTCCTACAAATCATTTTACGAAAGCTTATTCTACTATATGCTTCTCGGTAATCGAGATAAACTTGCATTACATAATTTATACATTTTGTTGCGGACGAGCCCTAATAACCTAGCTGTTGACGGGCCCTTAAACCTTACTCACTCACTCGTTCTGGATATATGGAGGATAGAGTAAACTAAAGCGATAGTTAGACTTTTTGAAAAGCGAGTTATCTAATGGCTTTAACATTTCATGGTATTGCAGGACTACGAGACAAAACGAAAAAAAATCGAGTTTGGTTCACATGGTTTCACTATTCACTCTTCTCCGAACTGTTCTTACAAAATCTTATTCTTCTATTTATTTATTACTAATACATAAATAGTTCTAATTGTAGGTATAAGTATAGTACATTAATCCAAAGAAATGGAGAAATATTTTCAACAACCGGCTGCTGAATGACGGTTTTAAAATTCCTTTGCTTGGCATGTGCACGAAAAATGAAAATAAATGAAAGAGAGAATGGTGAGTTTCAACTGATAAAGGTATAACGCATTTAAAAATACAAACCAAAACTAAAGAATATCTTGGAAACGTTAACGCTAGAAAACCTTTTCTTTTGGCCATAAACGGTGCTGTTTAATAAAAAGTGAATTTTTTTGCAGAGCAAGGTTTTTGTCATATCTTACGATTTACCAATAATACAATAGTAATTCAGGATGAGGAGGAGTTAACTGGCAATTTGCAGGATATTCAATATAGTATGCGCTTTATTTATCATACAAAAATCTTAAACATTTAATAGTTTGAACAAAATCGTGAGAGAATATTTTTGTCGATGTTAACGGTACTTTGGGATGGGGCGACTTTGTTGATCTTCGTAAGGTATTCTTGGAAGACGCAGAGTTTAAATACCAAACTTAGTAACTAACCAACTTACTAACCAGCTTTTTTCAAAAAACCTTTTTTGGGAGATTTCTGGAGGGCTCAAAATATGTCTTTCGAATGTTGGGTGGAATGGAATACTATCTGCTAGGTATAGCGGACCTCCGAGAAGAAAACGTGTGAGGGTGTTTCCTCTCTGTAGAGGAAAGGGAAGCAGTAACACATTACAGCTCACCATTATGTCAAATAGAACTTAGACCTGTTAGAAAATATGCGCCCTTGTGCTAGCAATGCTGAGATGCGAATGCTGCACCGGGCAATCCTTTAGGAAACAAAAGCCAAGAATGGGTATTTTTGTTTTCGATTTTTTCCACTTTGAAAAAGGCAGCTATATCTGCAACATTAGTGGAACAATAGATCTATGGAAACATACCTATGTGTTAATTTTTAGGGTGTTATATTTTCTACCATACGTTGACTTCTACCCTTTGCTATGTCATTCCTTCCCTTACACCTGCTGGACATTCCACTACTCCCATTTAAACTTTGCCTTCTTCTCTTTATTGGCTCTTTGTTTTCTAACTTCTTTTATGATTCGGCCGTTATCATTAATTACTTTCTCGCCGAAGTCAGCTTTCTTCTGCTACTTTGTCTCTCTTCTAACCGTTTATCATGTTCCTTGCATTAACTTTTCACCGTTGCGATCATAAGAATCTCATAAGTTTTTACTTTATCAAGGACATCCTATAAGATATAGAAGAAGAAATATAGTAGTCCAATCCAAAAATAACTTAGGTTTTGAGGTTCACTGAACCATGAAAGTACTTTCAGAAACATAATGTGTTACAATCACGCGACTTTCTCTACTCACTCGTGTAGGGACTATTCCTACAAACCCTTATTCTTTTACATACTTTATGTTAATTGAGACAAAATTTGTAGGAAGAGTTCATAACATATTACATACAATCGGAATGTGGTAACACAGTGGGCTTTAAGCGATAGTCAGATCTTTTAGGGCTGGTCGCCATGTGAATGCTCGACATTCCATCCTCTTCATATGATAAAGAGATAAAAATTGAATAATGCCTTTCTATTTGCGAAAAGTATAAATATTTGAAAAATTCAAACCAATAAAAATGGATATCTCGGAAATATTTGGTTCCACAAAACAAAAACCTGATGTGTTGCACTCACATGACTTTCTCTACTTTTGTACTAACCATTCTTACAAACCCTTATTCCTATGTCTTCTTCGTGTTAGTTAAGATAAACTTTTGTAAAAATTATCTTACTGCTTATTTCCTTGTAGGTGCAAGGAGAATGTTAGAATACAGTAGCCTTTGTGCGGTAGTGAAATGTTTTAAAGCTTTGAGATTCTGTTATGTTTACACACTTAACATATAAAAAAATGAACGATGATCCATTTCACGAAAGTTCTAAGTTTTCCGAAACTCACACATATAACAAGGAACATCTCCGAAATGGTTCACCTACAAGAAAACTTATTCAGACATAAATTGTGTATTTTAGCAAGATCTACATTTTTTGTATAGTACGATTTGGTCTATCTCTAAAAGTATACCAGTTATGCAAAAGTCGTCCAGAGTAAATTCGACTACAGGGGTTATAGCCAAAAAATTCAAGATATACATTTTATTTGTCATCAAAATAAATCAAACATATGACATTTTAATGAAAATCGTTAGAGCAATTTTCAAGAAAATCAAAATTTTCGAAAAATTTTCCATGTAAAGGGTAGTTTAGAGTGGGGGTATTTTCTTAAAAATCTTCGTGTCCCATCCTTGAAAGACATTAAACTTAAATACCAACTTTGGTTTTTAACCGACTTTTCGTTTTTGAGTTATGTTGTCCACAGACTGACACACAGACACACAGACACATACAGACACACAGACACACACACGGACCTTTTTCTAAAAATGCTTTTTTTGGACTCGGGGGGCCTCAAAACATATTTCCGGTGAAATCTTGACATCAAATTTTTAGGTGGAATACAATACTTCCCCTACTTACCAGTAGAGAAAGTAAAAAAGGGGTAAGACTTCGCCTATCTCTTACGGTTCACCAACCATGCTAATCATTCAAAATCAAGAGAACTTCAGAGGCTATTCCCAAAAAATTCAAGATATACGTAGATTTAATTTGTCATGATAATATCTGAAAGTGACTTAAAATTGATAAACCAATAACTTTTTAAAATCCTATTCCAGGTTAGCTTATGGTAATTTAATAAAAAGCGTTAGACCCACTTTTAAGAAAGTCAAAATGGTGGAAGAATTCTCCATGTAAAGGATATATTGGGAAGAGAAAAATAGTTATTTTTGAAAATCTTTGTATGGTATCCTTGGAAGATGCTGCACTAACGCACAGACGTTTATCTTATAATGCTTCGGGTTGGGGGGGGGGGGGGGGGCGGAGGATTCAGAGAGTCTTAAAACGTATATTTGCAGTGAAATCTTAATATCGAAGTTTTAGTTGGAATACAATACTTGCTCTACTTACTGTAAGTTCGTATTGAAGAAAGTAAAACACGTATGTATATCTTCTCAGTGTGTGTATGGACAGAACTGCTCAACAGAGAAAAATCGGTTGAATATTAAGCTTCCGTCTCTAGTCTAGTCAGACAGTATTTAAATTTGCGAGGTGGAACTTAGCTTCAGTAACACAACGAATGCTACACTTTTTTGGTAATTTAATTGATGAATCCCAGCTGCCATGAAAATTAATTCGAGACCGACAATCAAGAAGTAATTACCTAATGACAGGCATGAGTTTCAAAAATGAATCAAATTACCCAACAAAAATTATAAATAATAGGGAGATTTGATAAGATAATTACAATGCGAGATCAATGCCTATTTAAACATGTTTTTGTATAATCACTGGAGTGGTTACAATGACAGAACAATTTCGTTCAGCCCAAATCTCCGAAAATTCATTCCCTACCTCTTCTTGTTCATATATATATTATGCGACGTTATACGGGTTGAAAGATACTGTTTCGCCCATAATAGCCTGTATAATAGACGCAGGTGTAAGAAACAAAAGAGTTTCATTTAGGTAGATTTAATTGTTTTGTAAAATGTGCATTTTTCGGCAATGTAAATGGCTACGCTGAACGGCCTCGCACGTGCTAGCGGCCTGTGCTGTACCCAACCGGAGTGTGCTTCGAGGCAAGCACTATCTCAGATGTAAATAAAACATTCGCCCAGTGCCTTTACCGTACCGCTGAAGAGGCCACTATTTCGATCAAATCCACAGGAATCAAAATGCTGTGCCTAACGGATATGAACGTTACTGAAGTTAATTTGTTTGTTTAATAATGATGATTCAGTATTTCTATACTTCAGCAAGTAGAAAAATGAAACAATCGTAACCACGTATTTTAAGGTTAAAACAATGATACAGATTGTCCCAATAATTCACATTATTAGTAGCCATTACGAACTAAAACAAAGGTACAAACAAGTAAAATCCTTCCGCTTTATTTTCCTAAAATAATTGCTTTCTTGTGTAGATTATCGGCCTAAATTATACCTAACGATATCGTTGCCGCAAAACACATTGGAAGCTGCCACCCCACCCACTAATGCTTATACCTCGTGCATGAATTTGTCGCCTGACCTTCCCTTCCCCCTCACTTTTAGTAACGCCGGGCGATACCTCCCCCAATCACCCCTCTATTCGAATGTGCTGGCCGTTCAACCAAGGTGAGAACATGCGATCTTTCTCACTTAGAAATTAAACTTTGCGTGACAATTTAATTTGATGCTAAATTCATTCGAATGAAGGTAAAGAGGCAATACAACGTTGATCACACAGTGTTTTTACGACAGTTAGTGCAATAATAAACAATTTATATCCATTCATCAAGAAGTTAGGTGGCTCCAAATATTTGACACAATTTTTTTTCGGCAAAACGGTTCTTTATTGATAATAATTGTATTGGACTTATTTGTTATACTCATGTTGTAGAAACCCTGGTTAACGTATGGCCGAAGCAGAACTGAACTTTGAATTTGCCGATTACGATATCTCACGACTTCTACAGTTTGTATGACCCGCACCAACCTCTAACGGTGAATAGAAAAACACGTGATAATAGACTTCCCAGATTCCCAGTTGAATCGAAGCGGTGGAAATGAAAAAAGAATGCAACAGAAAAAGAGGAATATCTGTTACTACCTTTTGAGTACCATGCTTTGAATCTATCATTAAGACCAATTCTGATACACGGATAAGGGTTTCAATGACACCGGAAATTGACGCTCCCATATATAGAAAACCTGCCACTTCAAACACATTATCTAGGTCATATTGCCACTAGAACGAAAATAGGTTACGATACAGAACCTTGTTATTATAGTCCATAATAAATAAACCGTACCCTAAATGATTTGAATACCGTGCCCTAATACACTGTTTATGGTTATAGTGGTGAGAGATAAACTCCTAAATATTAAAGTTTGCACCTCAAGAGTCTTCTCCACGTAGTCAAAGAGTTTATTTAGGTTGTAAATGCTTACATGAAGACATCTATGTTTTTCGAAAGTATCAAGGTGATTTTTACTTTCTCCACGGCGTACTTAAAGTAAGTTTGGAAAGCATTGTATTCACCTCAAGATTTGATACCGAGCTTTCAACGGAAATACACGTTTCAAGATTCTCTGAATGAAAAAAAGAAAGAAAGAAAGAAGTGTGTGGTGTATATGTATGTGAGTATGTCTGTAAAATAAGACATCTCCAAAAGCAACCAGACTTGGTATGTCAGTTCTCCATCTTCCAAGAATGCTACACCAAGATTTTTCAGAATATCCCCATCCCAAACTGCTCTTTACATGAGAAGTTTTTCAAAAATTACTCTAATGAGTTTTATTATATTACTATATACAGGGCTATTCAAAAAGAAAGAACAGATTCCAAACATTTATTTCTTCCAAACTACAAAAGATAGAAACATGATTCCAACGCTCATGGGGAGGGAAAAGTTTACAATTTTATATTATGCATTCAATACGAGCACCGTGTTTTGAGAAATGTCAAAACGGTGGCTCATTTCTTGCCACACACGGATCAGCTAGTCTCCAGTTATCAAATTCACAGCTTCAACAATTCGATGTCGTAGATCTTCAAGAGTGTCATGCATAGGAGGGATATAAAGACGGTTTTTTACGTAACTCCATAGATAAAATTCACACGGAGTATTTTAAAACATTGTTATTTGTTGTTGTTGTTTGTCTGTAGTGAAATGGCGGCGACACCGTTCATTGTTATCGTTATCATAACAGTCATCAAATCATTAGAGAAATTGAGCTAATGTGGCCGTGATTGGAACTTCTATCCCCGCTATTTCAATTGTAAACCTCTCTCTGTCCATGAACGTTGGAATCATGTTTCTATCTTTTGTAGTTTGGAAGAAATAAATGTTTGAAATCTGTTCTTTCTTTTTGAATAGCCCTGTATTTAATATATTTTCTTGCCAAATGAAATGTGTATGCTGAATTTTCTGAGAATAGCCTCTGAGGACCTCTTCATGCTGAAGGACCTTTGCATACGTGGTTCACCATAAGAGATAGATAACCCTCTTTTTTTTTTTAGAAATTCTTTTTGTTGGTTTGAATTTTCAAATACTTTGTTCAAATACGAAGTCGTTGTTCCTTTTTCCCACCTCCTGATCATGCAAAGGTAACGAAAATTGAAATCCATGACAAAGTGACTAGTTGATGAAGGATCTGACTATCGCTTAAGCCCTTATTCCGTATTCCCGCTATACCAATAAGGAAAAATAATAAAACTACATATTTTGCGAATGTCTATCTGATTTGACATGCAGCACATAGAGGAATAAGCCTTTATAAGAATAGTTTGTACAACAGCAAACTGCGAGTAGAGAAAAACATGTGAGGTAACACCGCAAGAAGAGGAGGAGGAGGAGGAGGAGGAAGAGGAGGAGGAGGAGGAGGAGGAGCAGGAGAGGGAGTAATGGAAAGACGAGGATGAGTTGAGAAGGAAAATAAACATTTAGAAACGTAAAGATACATGAGCATTGTAATTCTGCTATAAAGAGTATTATTATATTTAAATATAATGAATATAATACTCGTATTAATATATTTATTATTACTATTATTATTCATTTTCATTATTATTATTATTATTATTATTATTATTATTATTATTATTATTATTATTATTATTATTATTATTATTATTATTATTATTATTATTATTATTATTATTATTATTATTATTATTATTATTATTACTGTTATTATTATTACTATTATTACGTACAAGGAACGAAATGTTTGCACCATAAAGGTTCTTGTAAATGGGTTTCTAGGATGAGTAAGTATATTTGTAAGTGGACGGAATTCGTGTGTTTTGAAGTTAATGACTCTATCATCGTAACATTTGTTTGCGTGTACACGCCAAACCTCTTCAAAACGAAATCCAATAATACGTGTAAGAGGTGAAAGGTTAACATCCTGCACCTCCCATTTGACTGTTTACAAACTGCACGATTTCTAGGAATGCTATCACTTGATCTTCTTTTTTCCTAACTCTTTCTCCTAACGAAGAGAGATCTCAAGTCTGATATCTGGGTCCAAAAAGAGCTCAGGTGTAACGAAATCTCTATATTCAAGAAAAAATGAAAACTAGATCTTTCCGAACCATAAGAAATGCACTCTTACATTTGTGCCATATCTACTCGAAGAAAAATGGAGCTTATTTAAATATTAAGGGGATGTAAAAGACGGCAATAACAAGTGTATCCTTTTAGTAATACACCAGTTTAGCTTAAGTTATTCTAGATAAACTCGCCATATTTAACGTATATGCACGCTGGTGTCTCCTACCTGTACGATATAAATTTTGTGTTCACCTGTTTATACACTAAGGATAAAATATTAGTAATCAATTTGAAATGTAGTGCAAAGACTATCAGTATTAGTATGTTTTTTAATGCAACCTAAAATGAACACAAAATTTTAGTCACAGCTTTTACGTAGATGCTCGAAGAAAAATGTGTTGTTACTAATGATATCCAGTAATTCCCTATTATTCAAGATAAACAGATGATTGTAGGTCTAAATAAGCAGGCGTTAGGTTCCTGGAAAGTAATACCAAAATTGCATATTCAGAAAATTATTCATTTAAAAGGAATTAAGAAAAAATAATAATCACAATTATAATTTTCAATACAAAATCTGATGTGTTGCACTCACATGACTTTCTCTACTCTTGTACTAACCATTCCTACGAACTCTTATTCCTATATCTTCTTCGTGTTAGTTGAGGTAAACATTTGTACAACTCATCTTATTGCACCCTGTAGGTGCAAGGGGAATATTAGAATACAGTAGGCTTTGAGTGATAGTCAAATCTTTTAAAGTTTTGAAATCCCGGTCTCTTTGCACGCTTAAGATATAAAAAAATGAACAAAGATGTTCCATTTCTCGAAAGTTTTATCCAAAACTGATACAAATAACAAGTAATATCTTCGAAATAGTTCACTCTACCAAAACATTTACTCAGACATAAATTGTGTGTTTTAGTGAGATCTACATTTTTGTATATTAAGAACTTGTCTATCTCTTAGGGTTTACGAGTTATTCAAAAGTCATCCAGACTAAACAGGACTACATAGGCTATAGCCAGAAAATTCAAAATATACATTTCATTTGTCATACAAATATCTTAAACATATGACATTTTAGTCAAAATCGTCAGAGCCATTTTCAAGAAAGTCAAAATTTTCGAACAATTTTTAATGTATAGGGTAGTTTAGGGTGGGGCTATTTTCTTCTATTTCGTGTCGTATCCCTGAAAGACACTAATCTTAAATACCAACTTTGGTTTTTAACCTAATTTCGTTTTTGAGTTATGCTGTCCACAGACTGACACATAGACACACACACACACACACACACACACACACACACACACACACACACACACACACACACACACACACACACACACACAGACACACACACACAGGGGGTCTCAAAACATATATTTCCGGTGAAATCTCGATTGAATTTTGGGTGGAATACAATACTTCCCCTACTTACCAGTAGAGAAAGTAAAAATGAATAGAAAAATCCATCGTAACAAGTGGGTAGCCTCCCAAATTTAAAAAGCTGTATAGAGTGTACCGGTTTTGGTAGCCTCACTTTAGTTCATAAGAAACACACAGTTTTGGCTGGTCAGTCGTACTGAACGCATAGTAATTGTTTGGTGTGGGATACATTTAAAATCAACGGACGCAGTTTTATGTCACAGTGAAGCATATTCCACGTGAGTAACAGGTTTGTGTGACTGGTGAATTATTTTGTAATCTATGTATATTGGTCGGCAGCATCTCAGTGAATAGTGAAAAGATTGGAAACATTTATTAAAATACGTTATCACCATAATTAACATTTTCCTTTCTGGAAAAAAACACGCATATCCAGGGAGAGAAATCTTGATGCTCTATCGGTGGTAACGGACTGAATCGAAGGACCTTAGGGCATTATTAAGGCGGCATGAGCTATTGTTGCTTCAAACGGTCTTTCCAACGTGTGACTGAATATTACATCAAAGGTTTCACAATTTGCGCCTTATTATCAGATAAAATGGTACATTACCAAAGAAATATAATTGTAAGAAAAAGTAAGGTGGTGACGTGGGAAGAACTTATAGTCCCCAAAAAATGGCTATTCAAAGGTGTAAACAATAGCACAATAGCGTATGTGGTATTGTTGTGTAAAATGCCCGTAGCCATTATAGGACTGCTTGGTTGATGTCGAGCAGCTCCAGCGGTTGGTGGTATCTTTGAACCTGATATTGTTAGGGACCTCTGCGTGTCTCTGTGGTCTGTAGCCTCCTGTGGTTCCTTTACTTCATTCCTTCTTCCTGGAGGGTGGTAACCACAATATATTTACGTAAGTTGCAATGTCCTACCCTGTTGTATAGCCTATCCTAAGAGACGGGGGGAGGGGAAGAGGGAGACAAAGACAGAACGAGAGAGTGAGAGAGACAGAAAAGTTCCATATTAATTAATGCATAATAACGCAAGCAGTGCTACGGGTCTGCTAGTTATTAAAATGAAGCAATAACGCGTGCGCTCTTGATTTGATAATGTCGCATGTTTTGTTTCGTAAACACCTAATTTTTGACTAATGCTTATTAAGTTTTCAGCCTTGAATTAAACGTTAGCTAATTTTAAAGTTTATAGATAAAACATGAGATAACACCAGGAATGTAATGCTGTACTAAAACTTTTATTTACGACCAAAAAAATATGAACATTTTAAAGGGCAAACGAGTGTAAAAATGCAAAATTTATGGAGCAACTGTTCATCAGTATTCAACCAGGATACCCTCAAGGTACCTATCGCGATCTGGTTACCAACGTTTGAAATGCCCGCGGGGTTCTAAGGCAAACGAGCGTGTCGGTTCGTCCTTAGCGTTCTGCAGAGAAGGTACAGTCAGGTAAGAAATCATACCTCCTAGCCGAGAGCAAAATTAGGTACATTTTGGAAGAAACAAGGAAAAAAAAGTTTCATAGGAAAAGATAACGACTATGAATTTAACAATACACTAAAAATAAATATGTGCAAATAAAGGCAAAACGAGTGTGCAAAATAAATACATTATTGATCACGAATTCCGAGTACAGTGTCGATTAAAATATTGAGACAAACCTAAAAGTTCCACAGAGCAATAAAGTAGTTTAAATCACCCTTATGATAGTATTTAAATTCTGAAGACTCTTACAACATTTTGGCTATTAAAGGCTTCCAAATACGCGACAAGAAGTTTTTTAAGAAAACAATCCCACTTCAAACACTTTTACATGGAAACTTTTTGGTTATTTCTATTTCCTAAAAACTCGCTCAAATGATTTTGATTAAAATAACACATATTTAAGATATTTGCATCACAAAAGAAATGTACGCCTTGAATTTTCTGCAAAATGCTTGTAGTTATTTTGTAATTCTTTTTTAACAATTCATAAACTGTAAGAGATTGCAAAATCTTACTACTTAAAACAATTCAGATCTCGTTAAAATATGAAGAATATGCTAAAGCAAATTTTTGTGGCGAACAATTTGCCAGATATTCTGTTATTGGTTTGAATTTTAAAACACTTTTTTTTCAAGTCGTAAGTCAGTATCCGTTTGTACTCGTGAACCCTTTGATGATGATGATGATGATGATGATGATGGTTATTGTTATTACTATTACTATTACTATTACTATTATCCGCTTAAATAATGACGGATAAAGGTAATGTAGGCTACTGACAAGAAAACGTCTATGGGGTGTTCTGTTCTCTGTAGGGAAAAGGGAGAACAGTAGCATATGAGAGTTCACGAAGATGTCATAAATAGGGTGCGGAAGATTGTGCAATAAGCAGCAAGTTTAGTGCACATGGGCTCTACTGTTGCTACTCGCGCATGTACACAGCTGCAGGCGTCTGCTGATGCTACGTGGTACGTCCGTGCCTAACTAACCTGTAATGCATGCAATCGCACGCGGTTCCCCTCTCTAGTCATACATATGTCCACCATCTACATTAACTCTAGGGAATGTGTTTGATATCAACAACTCTAGCGTTTTCTGAGAAATATTACGGCTAGAGTTTCAACATACGAACATGGCTTAGGTCTCATAGAAAAAATACGGTGTTGTGCTAGCAATGCTGGGATACTAAAGTTGCGTGATCCACAACAGTATCTCGAGTGAGGAATGCAGTGCAGCGACTTCCTGATGAAAAAAATAGGTATTTGAAAATTCAAAGTAAAAGCAAAGAATATATAAAAATGGTTAACAGGATACATAACTTTTATTTAAACATAAATTTTGGGCTTTATCAAGACTTTTATTTTTTGCATAGTAAGATATTTCCTATCACTTACGTTGTTTGTGTTGTTGTAGTGTTTAACGCCCGCTTTTACTATTACGGTACCGCAGGCGGTGACACTGATGATACATGAACATGGAGCACCGGTGGAATGAGATGGCGGGGGAAATCGGAGCACCCGGAGAAAACCCGCCCTGACGCCGTTTCGTCCACCACGAATACCACATGCGGCTCCCTGGGATCGAACCCGGGCCGCCTAGGTGGTAGGCGAGCGCGCTAGCCGCTTGGCCACGGCGCCGCCTATCACTTACGGTTTACCAACTCAAGTGAAGGGGACTTATAGGACTGTTAAAAAAAAAAGCTCAATGCAGAATTTATGTTTAATGTAAATATCATAAACATGTATTTTACACAATCGTTAGAGCCTGTTTTGAGTAAATAAAACAACGAAAACTTTCCAAGTTTTATATTTTCCTTGGTTTTAATCTGCGTTTCATAGCCTTGAAACTTAGCTGAACTTAAATACCAGGTAAGGTATTTAACCAACTTTTAGTTTTTGAGCCATGGTGTACTCAGACACAGAAACACACATATATACACACACAAACACGTTTTGCTTTTTGTAAAAATCTGATGTGCTGCACTCACGTAACTTTCTATGAAGTATTCTTACAAATGCTCATTCGTTTATATACTTGATGTTAATTGAGATAAACATTTGTAGAAAACGTTTTATTACGTAATTCCTTGTAGGTGGTGCAATGGAAATAAGGAAATCAGCAGGCTTAAACGATATTTAATATTTTAGAAGCTGATCGCATGCGCTGGCTTTAAGATTCGGTACTGTTTGCACGACCAGGAGAAAAAAAAAGCTAAACAGAGCAATAACGACCTTTCATTTGCGAAAATTGTAAGTATTTGAACATTTAAAACAATAAAAAGGAATATCTTAGAAATATTTAACTCCACAAAAAAATGCATTTCGTATAAACTGTGTGCCTTAAAGATATCTAAATTTTTATGTAGTAAGATTCAGTTTGCCATTTATGTAAATTTAATTCAGAATTAACACGATTTCAGAGCCTATTCCCAGAAAATTTAAGCATTTCATTTGTGATGAAAATATCTTAAACACATGGTAGTTCAATCAAAACTGTTAGAGCCATATTTGAGAATATCAAAAGTTTTGAAATGTGTTCCATGTAAAGAGTACTTCGGGATGAGGAATTTCTTGGAAAATCTTCAAGTTGTGTCCTTGGAGGACGCTGAAATTAAATACCAAGTTAGGATTTTACCAACTTTAGGTTTTTGTCTTGGTGCCCACAGACACACACACACACACACGCGCGCGCGCGCGCGCACACACACACACACACACACACACACACACACACGCGCATATGAAACTTTTTTTGCGGGGGGGGGGGTGGGGAAGTGAGTATGCAGGCGGCCTCAAAGTACTTCCGGTGTAACCCCCACAAGGAATTTTTGGGTGGAATGTAATATTTCCTCTCGTACCATACATTAAGAGTAGAGAAAGTATAAATTTGGAAGCAAATATTACAAAGGAAGATCGTGAAAGTAAAGGGAATAAAGAACGCTACTGCAAGAACCAGCCAAGGAAGATATAAGGAAGAATGCACTACTTTCTTACTAGGACTAAAGCAATAAGGAAAAAAATAACCACAGAAAGTTTCTTGTTCTCTTTTAATTGCTAGTAGAGATTAGTGGACGTGTTGAACACTACAGTACAGGTAAACATTGCAACCGCGGTGCATGTCGGGTAACACAATTCTTTTTCTTCCCTGGCTCCCTCTCTGGTACCAAGATGGCGGTCTCATTAGAGAAAATCTAATTTGTTTGCAGGGGATGATGTTGTCCCAGCCAGCCAGCAATTTACGAGCTTGGAGCGGGTTAACGAGGCCTTAAAGAGATTGTAACCTGAGACGCATGTACCTACACCAAACACCTGTTCTGCAACATCTCCAAGGCTACAGGTAGGACCAATTCGCATGCAAGCAATACATTATTACCTTATATGTCAGCTGTTTCGTAAAGCTCGGTCAGATGAAAGTGTCCTTTCACCAATAGCAGGGAAGAATTCAAACGTGCCATTTAATGTCTGAGAACATAGCCCTGCATCCAAAATGCTATTCCAGGGCCTTCATGTGGTCATTTAAATGTATCACGAAAACCCATTATAACTGGAAATTCTACACCTCCAAATATTTTCATTTCTCTTCATGATAGAGGGAAATGCTTTACATAAAGTACAGTCCATGTTGCAAGGGAGTTTTCTTTCTTTCTTACGTTTTTACTTTGACTATGTGATAGCTACCATGAAAAGGGAAGTTTAGGGTTGAATTTACTTCAAAATCTTCGTGTCACATCCTTGAAAGACATTAAACTTAAATACCAACTTTGGTTTTTGAAAAACTTTTCGTTTTTCAGTTATGTTGCCCACAAACTCACAAACAAACACACACACGGGCACAAACAGACCTTTTTCTAAAAAGATTTTTTTTTGATTCAGGGGTGCTCAAAACATATATCCGGTGAAATCTCGAAATCGAAATTGTGGGTCGAATACAATACCTACTTCCTCTACTATACGCAGTGGAGAAAGTAAAAATACATTTTGTTTTCCACTAGTAAAAAGTATTTAAGTGGCTTATCTGAGTAAACTTTTGAGCTAGAACATTGAGCTTTCACACAGAAGTATGCAAATTTTCAAGTAAAGAGATGTAAAATAAAAAAAAAAAAATAAAAAAAAACCTTTGAATATTCAGTCCCAGTTTCCCTTAACTGTACCTGACGGTATGTATGGAAATATAGCAGAGATGCATCAGGGAACAATTATGGGTATGTGGGAATCCAATATGCCATTCGGAGACTGTTCATATGTGAGTAACCTAGAAAACAGGACTCCACTGCATGCGTGAAAAGGTAAACAGATGTCCACACCTCATGCTTGCTATACATACTCCACCTGTGAAGGCCAGTAGAGTGGCTTCCGAGACTAATGGGACCGCATAAATGAATGTGAGTACCATAGAAAGTATGTATTGTATTCCATCCAAAAATTGCACATAAATATTTCATCAAAAATATGTTTGGGGTGAGTGACACCGTGGTAATTTTCTTCTTGGTCATGCTTTCCCATTTCTAATAGCAAGCTCTGGTTCTCAAGGATGTCTTCTAGATAATCGCCATTCTATGGCACATTTAAACTTCAGCAGCACAACATTATAAAGTGAATCAGACTTAACGGCCTTAAAATATTGGGACAAAATCACAAAAGTCCAGTCCAGTTACTGTTCTATCACTTTATTTTTCTTCTATACCTTTGCACAAAAACACAGTTCTCTTCTACTGACATTAACACAGTCTACAGACTTCCGTGATATTACAACTCACAGCTGTTTTCTTCTCGTAGCCTTTACCCACTCCGTTCAGTGCCTCTCTTTGCTTTCTCTTTTCTCAAACACTACCTCCGACGATACAATCACTCAACACTTGTTAAAGCTTCTTCACTTTGACACGACATATATTTCACAGATGTCTCGCACTCACTGACACACTGATCCACACAAAAACTGCCTGTCTTCACACGCTCCGCAAGCTTTTGTACCAGCGATGAGGTAGTCAGATTTTTCTCAAACGTCCACAACTAAGCCGGCTGCCAGACACTTCTCAAATGATCTGGAAAACTCTTGTGTTGCCGCCTGATTAATGTTAGTCATGTGTTTGCTTGCCTGAGTGGCGTAGGGAAGCTTGACCTTGAGCACCTTTGTTACGCGCCACGCCAGAGGGGTGGGCAAACCCGGCCCCGACCATCCATTGTTGTGTTGCCGCTGCCATGGGCCGATATCACACTATCGTAACTCTGTGAATATGACCCAAGCTTCGGGAGATCGGTGCCGGGCAGTTGGAAAGTTAAACAGAGATAAGTACAAACCACGGAAACGTTATTGTTAGATAACCAAAGTGTTCTGGAAGTTTGCACTCTCATCGCCTCTAGAACGTTCTGAAACACTAACCATAGGCTAGCGAGTAATTTCAGTGAGCCTCTAAGTGAAATTATTATTTTGTTTGTTAACGACGGACAATTTCCAGGATTATATCAGCGCCGCCAGTGTACTGAAATTTTGGCCCGCAGGAGCTCTTTGCATTTCAGTAAATCCACTGACGTGCGGTTGTCAATTTAGGCACACTTAAAAACCATTGGTCTGGGCTGAGTCTGAACCCACGATCTCGAGATCAATGGGCCAGCGTCTTGGCAAATGAGCCACCCAGACCGACGTCACTGTGTTAGTACGTTTCTGGTGCAACAAAAAGTGCTGCTCTATGAGAGAATTTACGACGGCTGCTGTGATGTCCACTGAATGTAGCTAATGCAAGAGAGATTGGAGAAGTCTTGTGTTTGACTCCCCGGTCCAGAAGAAGAGGGTACGTCGTGCATATTTCATTACGCCACTACATCGCGGAGAAAGTGAAGCTACAGTGAAAATGGATTGGTTGTGATATAATAAACACACTTTCAGTATTATCCAACCATTTCACACAAATAAATCAGAAATTGGAGCCGCGGTTTGTTTAACCCCCTCCCCTTGAAAAGACGCTGAACTTCGAAATCGTTAAGATCTTTTTATAGGGAGTGCCTAAGGTCGTCAAGGCCCAATTAGCCACCAGGATGTTTACTTTTAATGATTAATTACCGCCCATACCGAGTAGGTCATGTCAGACACTGAATGGACGAAGTGGTTGAAATGATGTTCCAAATGGACCTGAGGTATGTGGCAAGAATGGTTTAAACACCACTACTTACCTCTTGAATGTGAGACAGATCATGCCACAAAGGTGGGTTCAACTCCTACGATAGTAATGTCAAACGAGCTCGATGATTATTTTCTCTACCACGTTTATAATAGGTATAGAAGTTACCTAGAGTTCGCCGGAAATACACGTTTTGAAGTTCCGTTAATCCAAGAAAGCATTTCTAGAAATAGGTCCTAATAGGTCCTAGTGTATGAGTATGTGTGGGGGTATGTGATTATTTGTGTATGAACAGCATAATTCAGAAACGAAAAGTTGATTAAATGCCAAACATGATATTTAAATTTGGCATCTTCCAATGATGCAACACGAAAATTTCAAGAAAATCCTCCCACACCAAGCTACACTTTAGAAGGAAAAGTTTCGAAAATTGTGATTTTGTCTAAAGTATATCACATATTTAAGATATTTTCGTGAGAAATGAAATAATTTCCTGAATTTTTTGGGATTAGCCGCTGAAATAATTCTTGTTTTGAATGTCTTGCACAACTGGTAAACCGTAAGAGATAAAGAAAATCTTACTAAACAAAAAACGTAGATTCGTGAAAGCACATTATTTATGCAATAAGAGCTCTTCCTTTATTTGTTTGTTTTTTTTTTTTTTTTTTTTTTGTTTTTTTAAAAATTATGTAGTTAAACATTTTCGAGATATTCCTTGTTATTGGCTTACATTTTCCAATACTTATAATTTTGTCAAATAGAAAGTAATTATTTGCTTTTTCTCCCGGTCATGCAAACAGAACGGTATTCCAAAGCCGTTACTTTGTGACTACCTCTTAAAAGTTGTTTACCATCACTTAAAGCATATTTTGTGCTCCCATTTCCATTGTACCTTCACGGAGTTATATAATAAAACCAATTCAGCTTCATGTCTATCGAGATAAACATGAAGTAAATTGATGAATAAGCTTTTCATTGAAAAATGGGTAGGGAAAATCATATTAATACAACACGTGAGAACGTGTTTGATTTTCCTCTCCAATACACTCAATCAATCTGATTCCTATTCACAGTCTGCCTACGTATGGCCACTTTGACAGCTCAGCTTGGGACCCCCTGTGAACAAGAATGCAATTTAGCAAAATATGCGTGTGCCTGTCTGTTTTGTCTGTGAATAGCATAGCTCAATCGAAATTTCGAATAAATATAAATTTAGTTCAGCATCTTCAGCATTTCCAGGATTTTCCATTTTCCACACAAAACTAGCGGTCACATTGAAAAATATTCGTAATGTTTTATTTGTACAAAAACGACTAACGAGCTTGAAGGAAATGCCGTGTATTAAGATATTTTCTTAACTAATAAGCCTTTTGTCTTGAATTAACCGTAAATTGCCTGCAAAAACTTTGTTTATTATTATTATTATTATTATTATTATTATTATTATTATTATTATTATTATTATTATTATTATTATTATTATTATTATTATTATTATTATTATTATTATTATTATTATTATTATTATTATTATTATTATTATTACTACTATTACTACTACTACTACTACTACTCCTACCACTACTACTACTACTACTACTACCACTACTACTACTATTACTATTAAGTGAGAAATATCCTCTTTACTGTTTGTCTCCAACAGAACATTATTACAATACAAATGTTAATTCAATTATATAACTATTTAAGCAAAATAAATTTGTAGATTAAGCACTACCGTACAGAACTTGTCACTGTTTTTGGGTAATAATACACCATTTATCTCTATCACGTACGTCTTCTTCAGTTGCACCAACGCTCTCCATGGACATGTGTACATTTTGTATCCAGGTAACAGCAGATCGTTCCTCGCCATCTGTTACTCTTAATTTAAGCTTGCCAACTTTCTTCCGTTAAAGTACGGGACGCCTGAAAGGGTTGTGATTAACTCATCACTACTTTCTGAAAATCGTGTACACAAGACATTAGAATGAAGGAAACATGATATTGAATAAATACACTCTGCATCAGAACAATGTTAATATCCTAAGCGAAGTGCACATACAGATTCATCATATTACCAGAATTTGGTCTGTATTCTTCACCTTAGTTATTTTATTTTAGAAGTTGTTGCAACAGCAGCATAAGAAGCCGTTTGTTTGATTTCTCATACTGAACAATACCCGAGTTCCCCCAACGTGCAATCGAAAATGTCTCATTGCAAGTTTTACACGAACTTCATAATGTCTCTTCGAGGAAAGGAGTGAGTGAGTGACTGAGTGTGTGAGTGAGTGTGTGAGTGAGTGAGTGTGTGAGTGAGTGAGTGTGTGAGTGAGTGAGTGAGTGTGTGAGTGAGTGAGTGAGTGAGTGTGTGAGTGAGTGAGTGTGTGAGTGAGTGAGAGAGTAGGAGAGTGAGTGAGTGTGTGAGCGAGTGAGTGTGTGAGTGAGTGAGTGAGTGTGTGAGTGAGTGAGTGTGTGAGTGAGTGTCTGAGTGAGTGAGTAAGATAGTGAATGAGTGAGTGGGTGAGTGAGTGAAAGAGAGTGAGTGGGTGAGTGCCTGAGTGAGTGAGTGAGAGAGTGAGTGAGTGGGTGAGTGAGTGAGTGAGTGAGTGAGTGGGTGAGTGAGCGAGAGAGTGAGAAAGTGATTGAGTGAGAGAGAGAGTGAGTGAGTGAGTGTGGGTGAGTGAGTGAGTGGGTGAGTGAGTGAGTGTCTGAGTGAGTGAGTGACTGAGTGAGTGGGTGGGTGAGTGAGTGAGTGAGTGAGTGGGTGCGTGAGTGAGAGTCTGAGTGAGTGAGTGACTGAGTAAGTGAGTGTGGGTGAGTGAGTGAGTGAGTGAGTGAGTGAGTGAGTGAGAGAGAGTGAGTGAGTGGTTGAGTGAGTGGTTGAGTGAGTGAGTGAGTGAGTGAGTGGTGTTTAAGGGCCTGTCTACAGATAATTCATTTGGGCCACAAGTCCAAAGATAAAAACCGGGAAACTCACCACCCGTTAAAATATTAAAAAGTAGTTAAAACACAAAAGGTAAAGTAGTTAAATCTTAAAACCAATCCTAAAACAGTAGTCGTTAAAACGTTAAAAATAAAGGAGTAAAACATTCTAAAAGTCCAACAGGTTACAAAATAAAATAAAAGTTAAACTTCCTTGCCAAAGCCAATTTGGGCAACAAACCGCAGCACTGTTTTGACAGCTGCTGAGTCGTTTCCCAAGATTGACGGCAGAGTAAAACCCAGGGCATGGGACTGGTGTTCACGAGCATATTGCGGACAATCCAGAAGGACATGTGCTACAGAGTGCTGACCAGAGCACGTAGCACAGATACGCACCGGGTCACCACGTAGAAGGTGCCCATGAGTTGCCCTTGTGAGGCCTATCCTCAAGGAATTGCTCTTGTCGGGCCTATCCGTCTGGAATCTCTGCCAGAGCTTTACCAGGGTTGTACGGTGTGTTCGAGGAAAGGATATTTTTCCTTTTTAAATTAGAAGCGAACGTACGTTTCCGTTTAGGCATACTAGCTGAAGTTCACCCAAATAGCACAACACATCAACTGCCAAAACTAGACTACACAAACTTAGTCTGTCTTCACTGTTCACAGAGCGCGCTAAACAGTACAATAAGTGAGATAAGCGCTGAGTCAGCATTTCTCACAACAGGAAATGGCAACAATATACACTTAAGTTTTTAACTTAGAAAAAAATATTTTGTTTAACGACGTTGTCAATGGCCAGGATCATACCCAGGTCGCCGTTGTGCCGGAATTTCGTCCCGCAGGAGTTCCTTTACATGCCAGTAAATCTACTGACATGGAACTGTCATTTTTAAGCACACTTAAAAACCATCGGAGATGGTGCAAAGAAAATACGTGACCTATTCGCGTCCCAACAAAAATTCTCAGGACGTGGGACACACAAGTGAAACTGTCCCGTTTTTTACGGGATGAATGGCAGGCTTTCTTAATTTGCCATTCTTGTAGGATTTTGGGTATTCTTCCTACTTCCATTCTATGACGGTACCACTGGAGTCTTTTCGTTTCAATTGTAACACAACTGTCTTCTTCCACTTTCATTAATCGTCGTATTCCCGTGTTCCTCATTTTGTCTTTCCTGGAGATTCTGGCGGACCTTCTCCAGAAGTCCATCTCCAGTGCATTTCGGGTGCTAATGACCTTCATGCTTTTACGACTAAAACCTCACTTCATCATCATTCAGTGCATTAGACTTCTTAATGTGTTTTTGATGTAAAGTCTATGTTTCCACTCCATAGAAAACTGTGCTCGATAGTAATGTTTTGAAAATCATCCATTTTGTGTTGTTAATGATGCTTCTACTCCATGAAATTGAATTTAATATTCCAATCACTTGCTCCCCATTGCTAACTGTAACTGCATAACTGATTAAACAATAAGAGACAGGTGGAAGCTTATTACACCAACAATGTGGATTTCCTTAAAATATACAATTTATAGAACACATTTTTGGCTCATAGATAATTTTCAAGCTACTCTTGGTTTGAATGTCCAGTGTTTTATATTAAGTTTTATTTTATTACTGTATTAATTTTATTTTATTATTTCTTAAATATTGTTTAATGACCATTCTTACTTTGTACTGAAGCACCGGAAGTAACATCTGTGATAGGCACAAAGGAAAGAGAACGTTCCATGGCTAAGTTTAGGGTAACTCTCCGGTACCTGTCATTTTGAGGGAAGCCTGGAGAAAATCTAAAACCAGGGTGGACGATTCTAGCGGGATTTAAACCAAAGACTACTGTTAGCAAGTCTGTGGTTTAACAACCTTGGCTTCCCATGTCAGTCATTCTAATGATTCCCCTAATGTCAGGCAAAGTTTGGAATATACAGGCCCACATATGGCGACCCGTTTTTAAATATTTGACTACCACTTCATTCTCCTGCATCCGCCTTATACCCACAACGAAATGTGTTAAGGAATAATTTCTTCGTATTTATCTTGATTAACGTGAAATATATTGAAAACACAAGTTTTGTAGGAATAATTTGTAAAAGAGAAACAAACATAAATGATAGTAAGTAGAAACATTTTTGTGAAAGTAACACTAATATTTCTGGAAGACCTCATAGACCAGACGTGTCATTAACTGTCTCTAGGAGCCACCTTCTTCCAGACCAGAAGGCTACACGGGCCAGTTGAAACTAGTAAATAATATTGCACGGGCGTTCAAAATGACTACGGACGCGTTTCATCAAGAATGGGAAGGTTATTTTTGTATTTTACATAATGAAAATAATTTTGTTTAATTTGTGATAATTCGTTACGCAATGTATCTCATTTTAATATTAACGCCATTTTGGCAAAAACATATCAATGAATATCACAGGATGGTTATGTCAGTATATTTTTATATTTTTTTCTTAAAACATATAATTATTCTTACTTATTTACTTTAATATAATCGCTACATTAATTAATATTTGAAGAATGAAAAAACCATACTCTCGTGTCATCATAGTTTTACACACTATAATTAATTTTATTGTAAGATTTAAAGCTTTCACGGCGCACGTTATTTATTACAGCTTCTCGGGTGATCAGCCGTGTGAGGTTTAAAACCATTGAGCTTTCGGCCATTGTAAACTCTATGGCCTTCGTCAGAATGAACGAAGCTGTAATAATTAATTTTATTGTTATATAGGGCACACGCGACAACAGAGGGTTGTGGAATTATAATCCCAGTTCTCCAACAGACTCAATAAAAATAAGCCATCACAAACTTACAACGATGCTGCTCAACAATCTGTTAGGGCCAGTTGTCGTATTTCAAAATTTAATCATATGAAAAACAGGTCTACATTAACAAATATGAATTTAGGTTATGTTTCACGGCTAAATTGTTCGGCTTTAAAACCTGATTTAAATAAATTGGTGATGAGAAACCACGGCCGTCGATCTAGAACTAAATTATTTAAAATGGAATTCATTTTACTATTACAATGTGATGTGTATTTGTACAGGCAAACAAGGGTGTAATGAGGGTGAATGTACAGTTTCGACTTGAAAATTCTGTGTCGTTCCGCAATGTGGTGTGGGAGCAGTTGCTACCGTCCCTCTCTTTTCATTATTGACACGCCTGCCATAGATTACTCACAGAAAACCCATCATACGACTATTACTCATGATCAATCTAGGAAAAGCTTTTATCATTACAACATAAAAGGCAAGCTAGTAAACGTTTGAGACATGAGAACTGTTTGAGGTGCCGGAAATGTTATGAAAATCTACTTCTTGAAACATACACACGCACATTACACTTTTTTTGTGCAAAGGGGTGTCAGGGACTTCAAAACGTTCATTTATTGTGAAACCTCGAGTTTAAGGTGAAATAAAACACTTCCTCTTGCAAGCAACAACATTTACATTTACATGCAATCACATCAGGAACTCTTGAAGGTCTATATAGAGAGGATCTGAGACATTCGCTTCGCGGTTCAGCAGCTCCACTAATCTCAAGGCACCAAAACTGGATATAAGCCGTCCTCTAACATCACCTAAAGCACAAGCAAAAAACAATTGATATTCTCGACCTATAATCTTTGCATGCGGGGTATAAAAATAAGCTAAGATTGATCCAGAGGTCCTTGTACAAAACTTTCCAACCATGATTGATGTCTTTGAGATGGACAGATCGCAAGGTTGGAGGCTCTGTAATTATATACCTACTTCTTAGCGGATAATTGTTCTAACAGGACGTAATTAAGGGTGATACAATAAATTCTGTAACACGTCACTATAAATATGTCAAATGGACACATAAAGTCCGCACCCGGAATTAACAGCTTAATTCACTAATAAACGATGTATTTATTTCAAATTTATGAGAGTTTGCAGGTTTAGCAGATGATTTAGTAAGCCTTACCAGTTTTTATTGATGAAATATAATTCTTTTTATGAGCTTAAATGACATTCAAATGTTAAGAAGAGCAATTTTTGTGTGTCTCACGACTAAAGGTTAAAATTTGCTCGGAGGTTACTTATACGAATTTTGCTTTATAGCCTCTATAAGAAACCCCTTATCAGACAGAAGGTTAGTTGGAAACAAAAAAGAGAAAGACAAACAACATTGGCATCCCTTATCTTTCACCCAGGAGTTGTGGTAAAAATATAATTTCCTCAGAAACCTGGTGTGCTACATTTATATAACTTTCTATACCCATTATTGTTTATTTTTGTATCTATATGGTTTCTAAAATCTATTCTTCGGAACTTAGTTTATCTATCCACTTAATATTAATCGAGATAAATCTTTGCGAAATACAGTGCCTTTCTTGCACGTTGTGACCATCGCACACCAGAATGTGCGTCAGCAGATGCACCTGAGACCATCGTTGCCCGCACACAATGCACTGCGCTTGTTTGTGACAGACAACAGTAGGATATGAGTGAATAATGGTTTTTGTGAAGTCTCTATCTAGTTTACTTCGTTTGTGTTTGGCATTTATAAATTTACGAGTTTTATATGGTGTTAATTAAGTTACGAGTGCTATCAGTGTCTAGTTTGTTTCCTTACTGTGATTATAAATTTACTAGGTTGAAGTGATGGGCGATAAAAATGTGATAAACTCTAGTAGGGAAGTTAGAAGGCGATTAGAAACGATACTGGATATTTCCAACATCTCTTATACTATGATATGTGCTTTTTATTATTACTGCAATGTAACGGACTCTTTCGACGTAATTTTCATCAACCTGCAGATGTCTGATGACTTGAAAATTTTAACACGAGTCAAGGATCGATGTCAATATAATAATATAATAACTTTGTTCTAAGATTCTGACCAGGTTCATCAGGATAAAGAAATTGTTTAGTTACATTTATCAGTGTAACGGAATCTTTTGACGTAATTTTCATCAACCTAAAGTTGCCTGACTTGAAAATGTGAGCACGTGTCAAAGAGCGATGACAATACAATGATTTTATAACTTTATCCTAATGCCCTGACCAGGATAATCAGGATAAAAGGTGATTTGGCCAAATTTATCAATGTAACGTAATATTCACCAACTTGAGTCGTCTGATTGACTTGAAAATTTGCACACATGTCAAGGACCGATGACAATGCAGTAATATCATGACTTTGTCCTAATGTCCTCACCATCATTATTAGGATAAAAAGGTAACTTGGCTAAATATATCAATGTAACGTAATTTTCACCTACTTGAGACGTCTGATTGACTCGAAAATTTGCACACATGTCAAGGATCGATGACAATACCATAATATCTTGAATTTGGCTTAATCTACTCACCAAGATCTTCAGGATAAAAGATGACTAAGCTAAATATCAATACAAAGAAATCTTTCCACGTAATTTTCACCAACTTAGAGTCGTCTGATTGACTGGAAAATTTGCGTACGTGTTAAGGTCAGATGAGAATACAATAATATCATGACTCTTACAATGTCCTAAACAGGATCGCCAGACAAAAGAATACTAAGCTACATTTATAGAAAACAGTACAATTACGACACCTTAGATTTCGCTAGGGGAAGAAACTACAGTTCAAAAGTATTGGAAAGCACGAATGCTAATGGCTTCATTGCCAGATGCAAAGCACTAGAAAACAACAACAACAACAGATTTCGCTAGGGAACATTTCTACAAGCACCCTGAAATTGCTTTGATTAAATAAATACATATTTATATATTGAATGACGTAGATGCTTAGAGAGAGGACCTAAAAGGAACACGAGACCCGGGTGAAATTTCGCGGACTGTAGTTCACATAGGGCCAAGACACCCACAACAGCTGGTAGTTTAGAAATCAACACAAGCTACACTGGACAGAAAAATTAAATCGCTTGAAAATATTGAGAGACGGCTATGCCGGGACAGAGGACCTGAGAGGGACACGAGATTACGGGGGAAGGATTGTGGATCAAAGTTTGCCCAGTTCCAGGAAGTCCACAACAGCTGATACTGTAGCTAAAACAGTAATTGTAGTCTAATGCTGTTAAAAAATAGTGTTTTTAAAATTAAAAAAAAAAAATGGAAGAAATTTCGAATTCAGAAAGTTTAAAAAGATTCCAAATTAGAAACTTTGAAAAATATTTGAATAGAAAAGTTTAAGACCAAAAAATTAAAAATAACTTTTGAGTATGAAGATTTTGTTCTATAGCGACATAAAGTCAACTAGTTCATATATTTCAAAATGTTGTAATAATTTTAAATTAAAAACTAATTTATATTAACAAAGTAATAAATTTTATTGCTAAAAAGCGTTGGGGGTCTGACACCAAATGTTATAAATAGTTCATTGATAGCTATTTATAAAAGTAAAGCTATAAAAGTATCGTAAGAAGCACCCCACGCTTTTTTAAAATAAAATTTATTTTTTTGTTAATATAAATTAGTTTTTATTTTAAACTTAATACACAATTTTGAAATATATTGAACTAGTTGACTTTATATCACTAGAGAACAAAATCTTTACACTTACATTATTTTCTACCTTTTAGCTCAGTTTGTTATAAAAACGGTTTTCTTTTAGTTTTTTTAACTATAATTTATTCTATCATATAGTTTGCCGCATCTTTGATGCTTGTAATATAAGGAGGGTTTCCGTTCTCACTTTGGTTTTAAGTGTTCTATAAATGGTTCCATTAAAGTAATTAAATCTTTACAATTTTTATATGTCCATTTCTGTCATAGATTATATCGCAGTTCCTAAGAAGTTGAACGAGTTTAATCTTTCTATTTTCTGCTCATTTATTATTACTATTTGGCTGGGAATTGGCTCCTGGCCCCTAAAAGCCACAACTTTTGTTTTATTTGGGGATATTAATATATTATGTATAAGTTGTTTTGGATAAAGTATGAGCAGCTATTTGGAGTGTATTTTCACTACCAGCAATAACAATTTGATCATCAGCAAAGCGTAATGTCATAGATAAATTTATTTTGTTAAAATCATAGGTATAGAAGTTTAAATTGTTTATCCAATGTATCAGCGTGTCCATGTAAATGTTAAAAGGGATCGGAGACAAACTGCATATTTGTCTTACACGTAATTTTATCTTAATCTTACAGTTTTCTTTACCCATAATGGCGGCTTCTGATCCGTGGTACATGCTTTTTACTACCTTTACTATATGTAGAGGTATTCCTCTTTTGTTCATTCATTCATTTATACCTGTATTAATAAAATATTCATAAGTTTAAAGGTGTGAAAATGTTAGCGGCCTAGACCTTAAAAGTACGCAATGTAGGATGGTAGGTTAAGTTGGTGGGTGGATTACCTGCAATGTCAACATAACCGAAGGGCCATGAAATCGTACTATCCCCCAAAAAGATACATAGATGTAGATACCTATGATTCAGATAATTACAGTTTCTTCATTATCAGCTTTACTGTTCGTTCCATTGTCTCTTTCCTCACTCATGGCCAGTTTCTTCGCTTTTTCCATTCCATTTTCCATTCTAAAAGTAAAGTAGACTATATCCATCTGCCCAGTTCATTGAACACGTTATCCTCTGTGTTCATGCGTGATAAAATTCAATCAAGGTTCAGTTTCACCAGCAAGAATAATGATTACAAGCCAATTCCTGTCGTGTTGACGAAAAGCTCGTGAATTTCTAAACGATGATGAAAGGTGCAGTGGAAGGGGAGAAAATACCTTTCTCAGAAGAGGCCAACTTCTATAAAAACGCGTAGGGAGTAATTGCCTGCGGCAGAAAAGACCAGATCCGCTGTGTAAATGAGGTTCCTTAATTCTGTTGGCTTTACCCTTGATTAAACTTTTCTGTAAGAACTAAAATCTCTTAGCAAATACGTTCATTTACTCAGGGTTGTAGATATCCTTTCTCTTTACTTTTAGATTTTTGTAATATTGGAGAATTCGCCCATAAATTTATCTATTTACGCCACAATAAAATTAGTTTTGCGTTATATACACATCACTACCGTTTATTTATATCTGGAAAGAGAGGAAATCTAAGTGACAAACAAATGTTTAAGAGCAGGCCCGTGTATGCTAATCTAGAAATTCCATAACCTTTGCAAGATAACCCCAGAAACAGCTGAATAGCTGATGGCTCTCATAGCCATGGTTGCTGGAGGGTATGTCTTTGGCAGTCCATGCCACAGAGGGTCGCGAATTCGATTCCCTCCGGAGGCCTGTGTATTTGTATGCGTTGCGCCTATGCATGAAAAGCAGGAATGCACGAAAAAATGAAGAGGGGTGAGAAAGAGGGTAAAAGAAAGAAATGAAGGAAAAAATGCCTCTAACGATTTTTATATTAAAAAGAGCGGCAGCATTTTAAAAAATCATTAATGTAATGACAATCCCACACCATAAATAGCGAATATCTTGGAAATGGCCACTAGCACAAAAAGTTATTCCAATAAAATCCTAAATTGTTTGCATTTATTTTCCCTATTTCCTATGTGTTACCTGTTCTAAGAAATCATACCAACTCCTTCTGAATGAAGAGGTATTTTAGCAGATTATTCAAAATGTCCGTGCCATGCAGCTTATATAAACGGTATTTAAAATAAACTCGTCAGAGCCATGTTTGAATACATAAAAATCTGATGTGTGGCACTCACACGACTTTCTCTACCCTTGTACTAACCATTCTTGCAAACGGTTATTCCTATATCTTCTTCATGTTAATCGAGATAAACATTTGCAGAAATGTATGTATGTATATATTTTCTGCGAATGGGTATTACCCGGTGGCAGAGTTAAATGTACAAATTAAGGTTACAAACAAAGTGCACAAACAATAGTAATACAATCATAATACAATAAAGAACAATAATAAAAATATAGATGAAATGCACTAAATACTAATTAACACTCATTAATTAATTATCCTGTCAGTATAACCAATTTAAATTTAGCATTAGTATTCACCATCAGTTTAATAAATGTCAAAAATACACGTGCATAAACTTTATTGTAAATTACACAGCATTTACTTGATTTACGATATTTTTTGAAAATTTCTTCACAGATAAAGGACAGCCCTGAAAGACTGCTACAGGTAATTCATTCCATTCCTCAATGGTTCTATTGACAAAGGAGTACTTTCCTATGTCGGTTCTGTGCCTTCTACCTTTAATTTTATACAAATGATCCTTTCTTCCGTAAAATGTAGGGTTGTCCAATCTTTCACTAATACCCACCCATTCATTTGAACCACGATATGCTTGAAATAATGCGCATAACCTCTGCCTCTTACGCCGGACTTTTAGAGGCTCCCATGCAGTCTCCTCCCTCTTTTTAGGCCCAAAAGATTTACCTCGTCTTATAAATTTTATAGCCCTTCTCTGTATTCTTTCTATGGAATCAATTTGACTAAGTCTATATGGGTCCCAACATACTGCTCCATATTCCATAATCGGCCGCATCAAAGATTTGTAGGCAATTTCCCTGGACCTTCCGCTCCCCTTTTTCAGTACGCTCATTAAGAAATGTAACGCTTTCCACGCTTTCCTGGATGTAGAATTTACCTGTTCGTCCCACCCAGCGTTACTCGCCAGGTACACTCCCAAATACTTGCAGCTATCTACCTGCAGAATTTTTTCTCCGCCCATGTCATAGTTATGAAGAATTTCCCTCTTAGATCTTCTAAATGCAATGGACTTACTTTTCTTAGCATTAATCGTCATCTTATTTGTAGCAGCCCAGTTACTAATTTCATTTAAATCACCCTGAAGCAGGGACTCATCTATGGCATTCCGAATTTTATTATAGATAATGCAATCGTCTGCAAACAGTTTTATCTGACATTTAATAAATTATCTTATTGCTAATTCTCCTATAGGTGCGAAGGGAATTTAGGGCTACAATAGTCAAATTTTGAAAGCTTTAAAATTCCGTTCTCTTTGAGGTAAAAAGGTTAATAACGACCTTCTATTTTAAAAAAGTTGCAAAACTCATACAAATAACAAGGAATATCTTCGAAATGGTTCACTCCACAAAAAATGCATTCAGACATAACTTGTGTGTTTTAACGAGATCTACATTTTTGCATAGTTTACCAGTTATGCAAAAGTCATCAAAAGTAAACAGGACTCGTAGTCTATAGCCATAAAATTCAAAATATACATTTTATTTGTTATAAATATATCTTAAAAATACGGCATTTTAATCAAAATCGTTGGAGTCATTTTTGAGAAACTGAAAATGTTCCAAAAATTTTCCATGTAAAGGGTAGTTTAGGGTGGAGGAATTTTCTCCAAGGTCTTGGTGTTACATCCTTAAAAGACATTACCGTTAAATACCAACTTTGCGTCGAATACAGTACTTCCCCTAATTACTATATACAGTAGAGAAAGTAAAATTAGCCAAAATGTTTACCTGTGGAGGGTAGCTGGGTGGGGGATTTTGTTGAAAATTGCTACAACTTTGGAAGATAATAAACTTAAACACAAGTTTGATATGTCTTCGATTATTCCTTTATGATTTATGTTGTTAAAAGGCGCACAAACGAATCTTGCCCTTGTGATCCAAAAACATCTATTTTCTCAGGACATCAAAAGTTTGACGCAGAATGATAGGGGTAGATAGTGTTTCAACATGTCTTTTATTTTCTGAATAAGAATTTTTGCAAATTTGGTTAAAGCTATATATTTTTTAAAGTATCTACATCACTAACAAAATGCTTATTTTAACTTTTCTGTAAACAGCAAGCACAGTCAAATTCATTATGATTGAATTTGTGTACTTTTCTATAATTGGCAAACCATACGAGGGAGTCAAAAAGTTCCTATACAAATTGTCTTTTGTCGTCGAGGGTCAGTGTTTTGGCTTTTCAAAACAGAGGTTCCACGTTCGATTCACGACTGGGGTGGTGGAACTATTCCTTAACTAATATCATTCTGTACCCATCACAAAGTCTGGAGGTGTAAATTTGATCGTGAATGCGAGTGCATTTTATGGAAAAATGGGTAAAACCAACGTTAAAGACTTCCAAGTTCCAGCACGTATTACTGGTCTCTAAAATTAAAACTTGTGATGTGTTTAGAAAGATAAAGGGATATTAGGATCAGGATTCGGGTTATACAATTGAGGGAGACGCCATACACTTAGACCTACATAGATCCTTTGGGGTTACCCCCCCCCCCCCCAAGAGGAAGGGATGAAATTGAAGGAATCACAGAAGGCTACAGGCCACAGGAATGTGGAAATCCTTAACAACTAATGGAGATAAATTACCCGTCGACCGAACAGTCCTCTAGTGTCCACGGGATGTACTGTTTCCTTTGAACAAGCATCCGCGCCACCTTTCCGAAGTCGCCTGGAAGCACGCCTGAAAGTTGAGAAGGAAACGGAAATGTTTACCGATCGGAGAAAGCCTAAAGCAGACGTAAGGTCAGAAAGGGCGATCGACGGGAATCAAAACCGGGACCTTCAGAATGCGAGCCTCACACGTTACCACGGACCCATCTCTCTCGGTGTCATTCCATGTTACTGACTGATATTTGCAGGATTTTATTGTCAGTACCATTAATATCCTATGTAATTCTGGGGGCGTGTGGCGAAACTGTTTGAAGTAACCTCATAAGAAGAAGTTCAGTGTTTTCAGACTAGTAGATTGTGGTAGCCACAGTACCTTGGAGATTATTCGGCCTGAAAGAAACCTTCATTAATTTGGGTTATGTGTGACGTCGTCTTGTTGAAAACATCTATGATCCAACTCTGCATCGTGAACATAGTCAAATAACCACATGTAACTAGAACCATACTTCATCTGTGAACCATGTGAAGGAAAATGTGCCCGAAGTTTGCACAACGAACACCTGAAACTAGCGGCAATACTTCCCTCTTTTATCCTTATCTGGTTCCTTTTAGTGATAGACAAATGTAATTCTACTGGATGTTTATTTTATTCCGTTGTCCAGTATTTTGGACAAGGTATGACGTCAACACTTGATTGGCGATCCTTTATTCTTGAAATGTTAATGAACCCATATGTTAGCTGGCAACAGCTGCTACATGATAACCAAGAAAGAAAAGGAAAGAAAAGGGGAAAACAGTTCTAAACTTGTGGTTGATTATGTAATAGTTTTTGATTTTCTGAAGCATTGGTTCTTTTTAATGGCTCAGAGACCAAAAGAGAAGGTGACAAACTGAAGCGTCTTTGGATGTCTTAGACAGGAAATAAGAAACAAATAATATCTTCAAATTCTCAAACATTTTTCAATACTTAACATAAAAAAGCTTTCATAAAATAATTCAAAGTGTTACGACTTTGTTATGAACCAGCAACTTCTCCAACAGAAACCTACTCCATAATTGCAATTATGAGGGGACGAAATTTGTATGAAAATTGTGACGTAATTTAAGCAAGAGTGAACCAGGCAGGACCAACATAAAACGAATACCCAATATATTGTTTTATGTGAGGAATATTCGTAGTTCTCTGACACATTGATGTGGGTGTACCCGCCTCCTGCGACAAACCTGACGGTATCCTGCTGTCCAGTTGGCATCAATAACAGCAACTGTTCCTATAATATAAGCGTGGTAAATATACGGCCGTAGTTGGTATCAATTTAAACTGCTGCATTGACAGTACAGGCATTATGTTGCAGGACGTCAACTGTTGAGTTTAAATCAAATAATCCTTAGCTTGTGGGGGCCACGTGAGCGTTTGTTTGGAATTGTTTTAGTGCTCACATAAATTTTCAATGCCATTTTATTATAGTTTTCACTATTTTCCATTACAAAACAACTTGTTATTAAGCCATTTAATCAACTTGTGCTTGGATTTCACATACTGATTGACTAGAAATTAGTAATCCCCATTGTAACTTGCTCAGTGTAAAGTCGGCGATTCTAAATAATTCTTGGGAACTATCATTACATTTCCCCTCCCCCCTCTAAAACTGTGGACAGTATAGTGAATGATACTTGCTTTTTCACCTACCCGAGATCCAGTTGCTTCCAATTTGTCTAGCAGTATCAGTGTTGGTCACCAAATTGTCTGCGGTATGCCCTTCGAATAGGTATAATTGAATCGGTAATCCAGTATTACTCCACAAGAAACTGTTGTACAATGCGTTTTCATAGCGTCCAGAACAAAATATCGAAAATAACTGCCAATAATAAAAGGCAATATTAAGGAATAAACATCTGTGCATCTCGTGGCAAGGAATCAAAATTACAAATACGTAGCTTAGCAAGAAGTTATATTAGGGACATAGATGAATTTCCAGCCGCATAAATAAATACAGACATGTGCCCTTGTCGTCATCTGTAGGGCTACCCATATGATCCATGATCGTCGAAGATAATCTCATTCCAACAAGAAATGACTGAACCCATTTCTGAGGTGCAGGTACCCAGAGAGCGCAGTCCATTAGCTCCAATAGTAGGATAATGATGAGGATGGTGGTGGAGGAGAGGACTTACAGAGTTTACCGTGGATTTCAAACCACGTTGGGCCTTGGTGATACTTTACATGAGCTAGTCAGAGGTGAAGGCTTGAATAGGGCCTATTTAAAGTCGCCACCCACGAGCCAGGATAAACGGTGAACATAATTATTGCTGATGAATAACTGTTTCAAAGTTACAGAGCCGCCAATATGACCTTAATGTTAAAAGCGGCCAATAAATGGAACAAAAAAGTATCAAGACTAAAGACAGTTTTTATAAGAGATGCAAAATGAATTATAAAACATATACAAGTCATGAGTAATATTTCTACACTTTAACCCAAACCATACCACTCAGGTCTAACCTGCAAAGATGATCCACCTGCTAACATGCGACATGAAAACGAACAGTGCTTTTCAAACCAAAAGTATATGTTTCGATTGTTGTAACAGATTTTTAAGGCAGAGCACTTATTATTTTCTCATCTTCCTTTCCATTTCTCCAATTACGTAATCGCAATCGCAACACAGAATGTTGTGTTAGGAAACACAACTCAATTTACCTGCGTACCGTGCGTGCAGATGGAAGAATGCCTTTCGTGCGTCAAGAAATGTTCAAATGTTATGCCATATGCTTTAAAATGCAACACAGGAGTTTCGTTGTTCTAACTAGCTTTTGATTGACGTCATTTCAAGGCATCTTATCACGTTTTCTATATTCAGGACTGTTGCTTTGGGCCAATAATGATTTACGAGAGAATTACTTCAGCCTAGTTTCGTTATAGTCCAATATTTCTCCATTAATGACTTTTAACAGGCCACTGGTTCTGAACTTTGCTGCCAGTTATGAATAATAACGATGCTGTAACCAGGATGTTAGTAACATAAGCTAGGAGACCTGTCCTTTGCCAATTAAACTCGCGCGCGCGCGCGCGCTCTTCCAAGTTACCTTTTTTCTAACTTTCTGTGCCACCTAACTAGTATAGCAGGTAAGAGGAAGTAATATATGTATTTTATCTCAAACACTCTATGTCAATATTTCACCGGAAATAAATGTTCCGAAACTCTACTGAACCTCAAAAAGGTATTTTGGGAGAATGTCTGTCGGTGTCTAGGAGCAGCATAACTAGAAAATGAAAACTCGGTTAAATGCACAACTTGACATTTAAGTTCTACATCTTCCAAGGATAGCTCATGAAGATTTTCGCAAAACGGAACTCTTAAGGAAGAAGTGGAGATAACAAAAAATGTCGAGTACTTGTTATTCTATCAAATATATAAGTAAGGTTTTTTTCTGAAATCTTTCAGTATGTGTATAAATTTGCAATGAATGTTGGATAAAACTGAACTTGTCTGCTGATATAAGTGCTGATAGTTCAAAATGTTATTTTAAATTTTTGTTTGTTCTTTTGTATACACTCACCTCTTGAGAGTATGACATTTATATCCCTTCCATCCAGTATATTCACTTATGCAGCAGTGCTTTATTTTTAGTTATTAAAATTCACTAATAATATTGTAGCCTCACAAATAATCTACATAATTTAAAGTAAATGCTTTGAGTATTTAAATTTAGTATCTTCCAAAGATACTGTAGAATATGTTCAAGAAAAACTGCACATTCAATTACATGTTAAATGAAAGCATGAGTATTTATATTTTGATTAACCATTGCAATCCCAACCCTTATTGCAGAACTTATGCTACCAACGCTAGGGGGGGGGGTGGGTACTTTATGACCACCACTGGTAACAAATACTATATCTGGTCATATTTATAAAGGGAATATTTAACATTGCTTAGCTATTCGTTTTTTACTTCTTTTACATGAATCACATTAAATATTATGCCTACCTTATTACAGAACTTGTACTACCACCAAGAGGGATTACTTTATGGCCACCACTGATAAACAACTGTCCGAGAAATTTTTAAAACAAATTTATTTGAAAATGGGGTATTATATTTGTCATGTTTATAACGGTAAAATTTAACATTGTTTAACTATTCCTGTTTTACTTTTTTACATGAATCACAGTATACCGGCAAAGCAGTACTTTATGACCACCTTGACATTCCATTGTCTCAAAAGGACCAACAATGAGAACTTTGAAACAATTGCGCAATTCAAATGCCTTTAATCAAAAAATTAAAATACGGCATAAAACACTGCAGAAGATAGGCATAAAGTACCACTCTTCGGTATTGCTAGGGTTAAAATACCATATATTTAAGATATAAACATAACATGTGCCTCTCGAATTTTCTTGAAATGACCTGTGAAGTCCTCTTCATTTGGAAGGAATTTGTATAATTTTGTATGACGGGTAAATAAAAAGTAACACATAAAATATACTATACAAACATGTACAAATATTTAAGAAGCACCATTTATTTTGAATAACATTTTTATGACAACGCCCATTTCTAAGATATCCATCATTACCAATTGGTTCGAAAGGTTCAGTTTATTTCTGCAGTGCCATGCAAAGGGTGTGGATATTTTAGGCCAGCACATAACATCCCGATTTTAAAGCCTGATTGTCAGATATATTTGTAGTATCACCTTTGTACCTTCAATGAAATGTGTAATGAAACTATTTCTACAAAGGTTTATCCCTATTAATATGAAGTGGATAGAAATATAAGGCTTTGTAAGTATAGTTTGTTGAAGTAATATGAAATAAACTATAATGGGCAGGGAAAGTCATGTAAATTAAATGCATAGGATGTTTCACATGTGAAAACACAGTGTTTACAGAATAGCTTTGAACATTTGAAGCTCCTTACTATTTAACAATGCAACTACAAGGAGGAATACTCAAGATGAAAGCCTACAAACAATTTTCATACTCGTGGCAAAGTTGTTTCCCGCTGAAGGGAAGGTTGAATCATAACTCGTAAAACTTTTTCATTTTTTTTTTTTTTTTATTCTTTCGCTGCCGAAAGGAAAAAGCAAAGACAGGAGAGAAAAAAAGAGGACTGTCGTGGGTGAAACTTTGTGGCACCGCTATATAGAAATACCAGCATCTCCCTTTTCCCCCCAACTGCTGGTGGAAGATTAAAAGCTTCTCTGTTTTGAGCAGAGATATTACAAAGTTTCCTCATATCTGATGATATTACTATCGGTTATTGAGGGTCTTCTTTGTTGTTGTAGCTTTTGTCACAATAGCTCCACGCATGGCCAAAGAATCTCCCGCATATCAAAGTTTGTGCAGACAAGGACCACGTTTAACAAATGTCCTTGGTATGACGGAGCTCGGCAGATAAATACAAGCCATTTATGTCAAGCCATTCAGTTTATGGAACCTTTACATCATCCCTAAAGATGCAAGTTTAGTCTACTTGCATTATCATAGCTCCAATCTAAAATCTAGTTCACATATTCTCGCAAACCCAAAAATGTTTGCTTGCGTTGCTCATAAGCTATAGCTAGAGACAGGAAAGATGAAGAAAAATCTCACAAATATGGACTTTTTGCTAAAATATATAAACATATGAAGGGAAAAGATCACAAATATTTTGATGTATACATATATCAAAATTACATCTTTTACTTTGAGCTTGGAGTAGATTAACCTCTTTAGTTTAAAAGATCTGATCTTGTTACATTTACATTTCTCTGCCCTGCATCCAAGAGGACTCAAGTTCGAATCTCGGTTAGTGTGAGTTCTCCGGGTAAGGCTTTTTCCCAAGGTTTTCTCTTAGCCTGAAAAGGCGAATATGGGGAAGCTCCGTGAACCTCGAGCTTATTTGAGCATCATTCACCCATTTAATTCATTCGTCGTCCAATATGACATCATGCTGAAGGAATTTAATGTAAAAAATGTCTGATGTATTGCACTCACATGACTTTCTCTACTCTTGTACTAACCAGTCTTACAAACCCTTATTTCTATATATTCTTCGAGTTAGTTCAGATAAACATTTTAAGAAATTATCTTATTGTTTGTCTACTTGAAGGTACAAGGGGAATATGGAAACACAGTAGCCTTTGAGCGATAGACAAATGATTTAAAGCTATCAAATTCCGTTCTCTTTGCACGGTTAACACATAAAAATGAATAACGATATTCCATTTCACAGAAGTGTAAGTTCTCCAAAACTTACACAAATGACAAGGAATATCTCCAAAATGGTTCCCTCTACAATTCTGTGTTTTAGCAAGATCTACATTTTTTGTATAGTAAAATCTGCTGTATCCCTTACAGTTTATTGGTTATGCAAGAGTCACCCAGAGTAAATAGGACTATATGGCCATAGCCAGAAAATTTAAGATACACATTTCATTTGCCATAAAAATGTTTCAAAGATATGGCATTTTAATCAGAATCGTTAGAGCCATTTTCAAGAAAATGAAAATTTTTCAAACATTTTCCATGTAAAGGGTAGTCTAGGCTGGAAGAATTTTCTTCAAAATCCTTGTGTCGCATCATTGAACGGTATTAAACTTAAATACCAACTTTGGTTTTTAACCGAGTTTTCGTTTTTGAGTTATTCTGTCCAGAGACTGACAGACACACACACACACACACACACACACACACACACACACACACACACACACACACACACACACACACACACACACACACACACACACACACATTCTGAAAATGCACTTTTTTGGATTCAGGGGACCTCAAAACATATTTACGGTGAAATGTCGACATGGAATTTTTGGGTGGAATAAAATACTTCGTCTACCTTACTATACGTGGTAGAGAAAGTGAGAATACTACCTGTATCGTTTATTATGTTTATTAGTAGGCACACAAACTACTTTTACGAAATATTACTTTTCTTATCTTATTTTAATCAGATTTGCAGAATTACATTGCGGATTTCTTATAGATACAAAGGAAATAGCAATAGTCAAATGTTTAAAAACTGAACGCTGTATTCTGGTCACATTCTTTCCATGTAATCGCGATTAACAAATGAATAGTTATAGGGTTTAAAAGAATGACAAAGTATTAAACGACTCGAAACATTAATAAGGGATATTTATGAAAAGGCTTATGGCATAACAATAAATTATGTATTTTAAAAGGTTGGTGCAGTGTGTTTTTGTTTATCCCTTAACGTTTACCAGATATACAACATTATACGAAGTTCCTAAAAATAATGTTAACTTCACAGCTATTCTCAGAAAATTCAGGATTTATCTTAACTCAAAATTGTTATAGGACATTTTTACAAAAACAAAAATTTCGTAAGCATTTTATGTAAAGAGTATTTTAGAGATGGGGATTTTCTTAAAAACTTCATATCGTATGCTTGGAAAGAACTGAATTTAAATATGAAGCACACGCATTAATGTCAGTTTTCGCTTTGGAGTTATACTGTGGTCACCCAAACCGACGAAAATTGTTCTAAAAACGATTTTTAGAGTTCGCGGTAGCAAAACGTATTTACATACCTACTATATCTCGATATCAATTCTTGAGTTGAACACAATAGTTAAAAGTACATACTATGCACTTAGTAACTAAATTAAAAATCCTAGGATATTATTAAATATATGTTTTAATATACATAATATAATATACCATGAATAGTGAAATTGTATGACGATGCCAGACAGTATCCACTACACAAATGGTAACTAAAAATACAGTCGTTTTCAAGTAAAGAGAAGGACAGAATCCAGTGATCGCCAATCTCTTTTTACTTTCTCTACTGCGTATAGTAAGTAGGGGAGGTATTGTATTCCAGAGAGAATTCAATATCAATATTCCATCGGAAATACGTGTTTTGAGGTCTCCTGTATCCAAAAAAGCATTTTTAGCAAAAGGTCCTGTGCACAGTAAGGCCAGTTGAAAACCAAAGTTGGTATTTCAGTTTAACACCTTTTAAGGATTCGACAAGAAGATTCTGAAGAAAATTTCTCCACTCTAAACTACGCTTTACGTGGAAATTTTTCGACATTTATTATTTTCGCGAAATGGCTCTAACGATTTTGATTAAAATGCAACATCTTTAAGACATTTTTATAACAAGCGAAATATATATTTTGAATTTTCTGGCTATAACTCATGTAGTCCTGTTTACTCTTGATGACTTTGGATAACTGATGAACCGTAAGAGATAGACCAAATGTTACTGTACAAAAATGTAGTTCTTGCCAAAGCACAGAATTTATGCCCATTTTTTTCGGAGTGAACCTTTTCGGAGATATTCCTTATCTGTGTGAGCTTTTTAATACTTTCGTCAATGGAACATTGTTATTCATTTTTTACCGTGCAAAGAGAACTGAATTTGAACGCTTTAAAATATCTGAATATCACCCGAAGTCTACTGCATTCTCATATTTTCCTTGTACCTACAAGGAAATAAAAACAGAATTTCTACAAATGTTTATCTCAACTAACACGAAGACAGAGATATGAGAGTTTGTAAGAATGGTTAGTAAAGGGTAGAGAAAGTCGTGTGAGTTCGACACTATGAAGGGTAAGAAATAATCTTCATTATCTCCGCTATCCCCCGGCCAGGAGTCGAACCTCCAAATGAAATGTCAGCTCGCTGGCCACGCGATTATGGGGACAGTCGTATGCGATGTTTTTAGAGCGCCCTGACGGTTCTGTAACGAACCAAGCTACTATTACTGACAGTCTACAGATTAAATTAGAAAAACCTCTGTTACACTTCTGAACACTTCAATGAAAACTATATTAATTTTTTCTCCCTTTTACTTTAGCTGCCACATTTTGAAACTCCCTGAAACTAAACAGAAAAGTTGTGTGTATGTGTGTGTGTGTGTGTACCTATGTGTGCGCGCGCGCGTGTGTGTGTCTGGACAGTATAACTCAAAAACAAAAAGGCAGATAATAATCAAACTTTTTATGTGAGTTCACTATGTTCAAAAAGTGCGACATAACGATTTTCAAAAACATTCTCTCATCTCAAACTACCCTTTACATGAAAAATTGTTGGATATTTTTAATTGCTGAAAAATGGCTCTAATATTTACATTAAAATAAAATGCATATTTTTAGGTCTCTTCGAATATCCTCTGAAGCCTTTTTTCATCCGAGAAGAATTTTGTATAATTTTATATAACAGATAAAATATGAGAAGTACAGACAAAGCTCACTAAACAAGAAACTGTAGCACTCATTCAACACAGACCGTATTTTAATCACTTTTTGTGTCATAAGCAATTTGTGGGATATCCGTTGTTAGAGGTTTGAGCACTTTGTCAGTTTAAAGTGCTGTAGCTATTTAGTTGTTTCTTGTAATTTCATGGAAAGAGTATGGAATTTCGAAACCCTTAGATAGCGATACGCTTAAAAATTTCAATATCGATGTAGTCTACGGCATTCTTATAACTACAACAAAATGTGTAATGAAGGTTTATTAACCACAAATAAATACGAATAGAATAAGCTTTTGTATGAATCATCTATGTAAGAGCGAGTGTGGAATGTCACGTGATTGCAACACATCAGATATTTTTCTATAACTAATTGGCTGACCAACTAATTAAAGGGAAAGCAAACATTTGGTGCATGATTCCTCTGCCATTACTTGTTTCTATATTTTGGTACACATATGCAGTAATTGTTTCATTACAAATACTGTTTTTACAAAGTGCTGTTTATACATTCCTCTTTTATCAATGAACATTTTTGGAACCTTTTGGTTAGAAATCAATAACGCTATTTGATTTAAAAGCAAGGATCTAAATTTGGTGTCATCGTTGACAAAACGCCTAACTAAACCATTCTTATTATTAAGCTGAAATTTCTGCACGGATAACAGGGTAGAGTTTCAACATTGAGTTTCAAAAGAATTAGCCAACATAGCCCTTGTGAGTCCGTGCGACTTAAATTTGAGGGAGAAAAAATCAAATGTGTTGCATACGCATGAAGTTCTCTATTTATACAAACTATTTTTACAAACGTTTATTCTTGTCTTTTTCTGGTTAGCCGTGATAAACTTTCACTTACACATAGTGTTTGAACAAGTTCAGCATTTTAAAATTCAAATCAATAACAAAGAATATTGTGGGAAAGTAACAAAATCAGTCCAGTTACTTTTCTTACTTTGTTTTCTTGTAAAATTTATCACAAATGCACAGCTCTCTTCTGCTGACTTTAACACAGCCTACAGTCCTTCGTGATATTACAACTCACAACTGTTTTCTTCTCATAACCTTGACTCACAGCTTTCACTGTCTTTCTTCACCTACTCTGTTTCTCATGCACTAACTCCGATGATACAATCACTCGACACTCGTTAGCAGTTCTTCACTTCGACGCGATGTATCTTTCACGACGACAGTACCATACACACACAGCTGTGTCGTACTCATTGGCACACTTACCGAGTCATGCCTGTAACTCTCTCCTCTGCTGTTTCCTCGCTTCTTTATATAGGATGACGTCACATAGATCTTTCTCGACTTCCACAAACACGCCGGACGCCGAATGCTCATCGAAGATTCCAGAAATCCTTTGTTATGCATGCAACTCATTGTCGTTGGCCACGTATACACAAGCAGTCACGCGAAGCAGCCTGACCTTGAGCGTCTTTATTTGCTCGCCGGCCTGGTATGTGGTGTGAAGTAGCTTAGTTCAAACTCCTTTGTTGTGCGCCGCGCCCAGCATCACAATATCTCATAAATGGCTAACGCCGCAATGTATAATAACCTAAGGTGCAACAGCCCTTTACGAGCCAAGGCCTACAGCCCGGCCCCACCACAGGCGTCATGAATGGGCTGCAGTACCGGAGGGTTTTACGCGATCAGCGCCCCGACCCCTCCTGGCCGATTACGTGGTCTATGCAAACAGAGCCGCTGCTTTTCAATCAAGTAGCTCCTCAACTAACTCCTCAGGGATCTAATGAGACAGTGCACTCCGGACCAGGTCTCGCAGCGGGAGAAAATCCGCACGCCGGTACCCGGAATCGAACCCAGATCTTCCGCTTGGTAAGCAGCAGCGCTATCATCCCTCTAAAGAGATGGCCCATCAATATACGTTTCTATCATCCTCGTGGTAAGCGGGTAACGTGCTACCTGTAGTTCCCCATATCACGGGTTGAAACCCATCAGAGGCCGATGGATTGCCTTGGGCGTAAACGTCCTTGGTATGGCGTCCTTCGGAAGGGAAGTAAAGTCGGTGGTCCCGTATCGTAGATTTAGTAAAAGAACCTGGGCACCTAGAGCAACCTCAAGCATGATAAAGAGGTCTGTGGATAAAATCAAATGATCGCTCATCGTGTACGCCCAGTTTAGAATGACACGCTGAGAATTGTAGTAGTTAAAGAGCGTCTATAAATAAACATTCAAATTCATTTGACGAGAATTGAACTTAGGACCTCCCGAATGCGAGCCTCAAACGTTAACTCACAGCTGTCTTGCTCAGTATAACCTAATACTAACTTTGATAAACCTTTATACAAATGTTTTCATTATGCTGAAGCTATGATCAAGATTTTTCTTTTATTCAGGGGCTCTCATATTTTATTCACAATGAAATCTTAATTATCAAATTTTTTGGTGAAGTGCAATAGTTCCATCTAGTACTGTAAGTCCTCCATATGGCTAATACTTTGGTTTTGCTTTTATTATATTCATGTATTTGCAGAAATGGGTTGTGTTTGCAGAGACATAAATTCAGAAATCTGAATTATTAAAACATTTTTTGCCACGTGCCTTAAAAATATCTCACTGATTTGAGTTACCGAAGCTTGTCATTTTTGTACACAATTTACAAAATAAAATAAACTATCTTACAAACTTAGTTTATTTTATTTTAATAACATTGCTATATTATTCAACATATATCTAGTAAACTTTGACTTTTCGCCTAGATACGCCAGTAAGACTGTTTCAGACATGTTCTTCGCTGTGTTCTATAGCGCTCATTTTACAAACTCATTATATTATTTTTCGCACTGAACTCCGGACTTTTCAACCAGGAGCTCCAACGTCAAATTAACATCTGATTCCTGTATGTCATGTCACGTCACTTTCCGAGCTTATGTTATTTAAATTTTAAAATAAGAAACTCATATGTTAGAACAGCTGTAAAGTGGTGGCCAAACAGGAGTTTGATAATTTAGAGCATTTCTACTACAATAGGCTCTGGCAAGGCAGTTTTCACTAAATCGATTCGAACTCCAGCGCTAATTATCAGGAGACCTGTTCATTAATTAGTGTTGCATTCCCAGCACTTCAATAATGACATACACAAACAATTACATACTTTTGAGGTGCGTAGCGGAATAAAAACCTACAAATGCAAGTTTCATAGAAAACTTTGTTACTGAACTTACGAGTTTTCCTGGCGGCTCAAACACCAGTTTCATATGACTTTTTATACTCGACCATGAGTAAATTTTAAAACATTTATAAAATGCTTTTAATGTTCCACGCTGTATGTTATTGTCACTGATGTGACATCATTAATCATGTATTTGTTATTCGATTGTACACACGAGAATCGATAGTTACGCCTTCAGCTGCGAAATTGTTGTTGTTATCTTGGCCTTGATACAATGATAATAGAGAGTAGGTATATATGCTAAACCATTAGAAAAGTAGACTTTCAAAAAACGAGAATTAAAATTGAATTTAGTAGAACGTTATTTATAATATTAGCACCAATTATTAAATAAACGAGTGGCTTTATTTCATATACGGGAATAGGTATATGCGTGGGAATTTGCGCAGGGGGCAAACTGAGTGCTACATGAGGATCTTTTGATTGGTGATTAGCAGTGTTGTTAAGAACCGGTATGAACAGGTGCAGCTTTGATTGGTGGATAGCAGTATGGTTATGAAGCGGTGCACATAATGAAGTGAATTACAGTGGCGCATAATGCAACATTATGTTATGATCGAACATAAATAACGATTCTAGTAGGTACGCTTGATTTGTGAACTTTGAAACACAGTGATTTACTTGCATTGATATTTAAGTTAGAGAATATTAGAAATAGCCATAAATATGGAAAGATTCTAGAGCGTGTACCAGTAATTTATTAGGCACTTTAACTCTGCGACATAATAAACTAGACTTTATGTTCCATCCACAAAAACACGTTCTTTATCCAACTCAGTGGCGGCTCGCGCACATTTTAGTTAATGGAACACAACTACTAAAAATAACATTCCATAGAGTCCACAAACATAAATGTTTGCAAAAATAGACCAGCCCAAGAAGGAAGATACTTTTCTTCGAAAATATTTCAAAAATAATTTCATGTAGCGGTGTTAGATTTATAATTGAAGTAAAATATTCTCTATGCACTACTTATATTCTAAATTAAACACTTGACGTTCACTAAATTTCTATGCTGAGCTTTAATAGTTTTACTACGTACTCTTGTTCAATACATGCAATAACTGTCACCAA